>BQNB010050291.1:2133-37739 GCA_026074375.1 Tanacetum coccineum | reverse complement strand
ACTTGTTAAATCATTATAATCATAAGATTAACATATTTACAAGAGTATTATATGATATTCAGATCAAGAAAGAAGAAGATTATACGATCAGAATTGATGGAATAGAGGGAGCTATTTTTTGGCCCATAGAAGAGAGAATTTTAGGTTTTTTTTCTCACACTGATTTATAGAAAGCCGTTTAAGGATACTGAGTTCAACCAAAAGATACTTCATTAAATGATTACAAGGCCCTATCATCTATTACAAAAGATAACAAAAATTACATCATAAGTACTCAGTTCATCTCATATCCAAGGGTTTCCATCTTGACTTTCTTTGACTTGAGCTTCTCTTGATCAGGATGTTCAATAATGAGTTTCTTCAGTTTCATGCCGAACCTTGCATTTTTAGGTGACTTAACCATTAAGGCAGCTACAAGATATGACACAAGAGCTTCCATCCCAACTTTGTCGATGTCACTCCATCTTTGAAATACTTGGTCACCGAATTCATCAGTGAAGAAGATCCCACACTCAGGCTCTTCGATGACCATGTTGTTGACAAACAAAACATTTTCAGGGAGGGATCGATTGCATTCCAATCCAGGAATTTTTATTTTAGGCTCAAGTTCCATGTGTTTCCTTTTTTTCTTGAGGATTTAGATGAGGCTTGTTCAGGAGTAGGAGCATGAGCAGGAAGTGCTGACTTGATTCTAAGTTCCTCAAGGATTTTTCTTATCCTTTCATACCTTCGGCTTAGTGAATTCATCAAGTCTTGTACAACTGCATTTTTCTTTTTAGGAACGATTTCCCTTAGTTCATCTAATTCAGAGATACCAAACTCACCAAAGGTAAAAGGTTTATGGACATCAAAGTTTCTACCATCAGTACCTCTGAAGACTGTTATGACATCTGGCTTTGTTTTTGCATAAATTTTGATATCAATGATAGTCTCAGGTTTTAGTCTGCTGCTGATGGTCCACATGTAGTTTTCAAACTTGTGCTTCCTGAGTTCAAGAGATTTTCTGACCTTCTTAATGTGTTGTATCTTGAGGACCTCATGCTCAGCATCCTGGCCTTATTGAACTTTTCACCTGTTTTGGCACTTGCAATTTTCTTTGGGTCAAGTCTAATCTTTTCAGCTTTTTCTTACACCACTTTGATCACCTCATGCTTGGTTATAGCAAGAAGTCTTGCTTCCTCATCAGCTTTCTTAAGTTTCTCTTCTTTGTCCATGTAAGCTTGCATTTCTGTGTCAGTGAGGTAGTACATCTTCCCATTAATCATATAAGGAACTTTAACTTCTTCATCAGGATCAGGACAAACAATGGTTGATGCAGACACCAATTTCTTTGAGGGATCCTTATCTAACTCAGTTGCAATCCCTTTTCGTTTATCACTTCTTGGAGCTGCTTGAGAACTTTCAGGATGAGTGGTTATTGTGGTGATTGGTTGAGCTTGAGTTAATGGGACTTCAGTAGGTTAGATTGATGATATTCAAATTTCCATTTTTGGGTCTTCAGTCTCCCCTTCAGTGTGAGAAGGAGGTTCTTTAGTGGCAATGTTGGTTGCATTTCCCCCCTCAACATTTGCTAGAATGTTAGTGAGAGCAAGTGTTTGAGTGACACTACCTGAGGATTGGCCTTTAAAGACTTCATACATCTTAGTCATCATAGTATTAATGGAATGTGTATCTTTTTTAAGAGAGAATATGCTGGATTGGATGTGGTTTTAAACCCGTTTAATACCTGAAAGTCTAGAGCCAAGATTCCATGCCATGTTGGTAGAAGATTTAGCCCAAGCAACTAGCTCTTCATCTTGTTTGAGAGCATGAGCCTAAAGAGCATTCACAAAAAACTGAAGATCAGTTATATTTATGAAGAACTTGGTGAATGACTCAGTGGCTTTACTAATTTTTTTGTTGATGAAAATGTCATCCTTGACAGCATTTTTGATTTATTTGAGAAGCTTAGTGATGATATTAAGGCATTTGTAGAGATCACTGATAGTATTGCTGCTTTTGTCAAGAGAACTCATGGAGGCTTCTACTAACTTGTCAGTCTGATCTCTATGAGCAATGTTTTCATCATAGTAGTCATCAATGGATGCTTTGAGATCAGCATAATTAACCGCGACCTCTTCATGCTTTTCCCAGTTATCCTCAGTGATTCTGGCAAACAGCGCATTTGACACCTTCCTAAGATACTTAACTAATTGGCGTTCAGTGAGTGGAAGAATGTTGTCATATTTCTTGAGAATGTCATCACAGGTGGAGTCAGTTTCTGAAGCTTCAGTAGATGGAGCATGAGATGATTAAGGCTTGGCTGCATGAGGTAGAGGAGACTGATGGTGTGTTTCAGCAATGCTAGCAGCCTAAGGTTCTTCAATTATTTCTTCACCAGCTCCTAAGATATCCTCCTCACTTTCTTGAGCTTCATCATTAGATAAGAGAAATGCTCTCACATCTGCATATGTAGATAGGACCAGAGGTTGGGTATCCAACTCCCCTTCATGCTAAGGCTTGTCTTTGTTTTCGGTCAGGGACTGGTACCTCAATCTAGTGGATCGAGTCTGGTCTACCTGGTACTTAGCACCAGTCCCTGAGAGATCAACAATAGTGGGGTGTATCGGTTCGATATTAGCGGGTGGTATGTTTCCCCTTGAGTCTTTGTCCTTAAGTGACCCATCAGGACGCGGCGTGGTTTTAGCCGTGCCTTTTTCAGAAGTCGTGGAAGTCAAGTCCCTGTCAAGGGGTTGAATGTTTCCTCCTGAGTCTTTGGGATGAGTAGTAGGACCCTCAGGCAAAGGTTGTGATTTACGATTGCCCTCATCGAGTGTGGAAGGCAATCCCGTACTAGCGAGTTGTATGTTTCTCTTTAGATCTTAGGGATCAGGTACGGTCCCCGAGGAGACTGAGTGAGATTGCTCAGAACCCTCTGTTGGCTTTGGTGGTGTTACCTTGGTCTTAGTGGGTTGCTTTTGGACTTAGGCCTTTTGCTCTTCATAGAGAGTGCTCCTGGAACCTTAGGGCCCTGTGACTTGGGTAAGGTTAAAGTCACAGTATGAGACTTCCCTTTCTTTGGCTTTGCAGGAAAAGGAAGTGGAGACATTGAATCCTTCTGACTGTTTACAGCAATCATATGGGCCTTCATATCAATGTCAGTGACTTTGGATGGGTCCTTTGTAAAATTAGAGTTACTCGGGATGCCAGGTAAAAACCTAAAATTTTCATCCTGGGTATAGTTAGAACCCAGTAACACTTGTAAAGCACATGAGATAAATCTAGGGTATGAAACGTATTTCAGCCTAGAATTATTCAATAGCTTGGTTACGAGATCATTGTAAATGATCTCTCCTATGTCAACCTCAGCCCAGTGATGAGACAGCAGACTAAAAGCTGCTGGATGAAGTTTACTTATTTAGTAGAGGAGTAGCTCCCGCCGAGAACCCGAATCACAAAAGTAAATAGAATTCTCTAAGCCACAGGAAAGGAGTTTTTCAGGACTGGGGTTTTGTCCAGGTAACTCGGATTGATGGTAATTTTGCCTAATTCTTTATTAATAGCCTCAGGTGTAGGATGAGCCACATATTTACCATTATTATAATCAAGGCCAGTTGATGAACAAAAGGTGTTAAAATCAAGGGTCAAAGGTTTTGCCCATTTAAAACTAAAAACTTGATGAGGAAATCCCTGAGTGGGTGTTGCTCAGTCTCATCAGTTGATGGAAAAGGGTCATAGGCAACAACAGTGCTCCAAAACTCCCTGAGGAAGTTCTGATAGACCACTGAGGGACAGTTGGTAAAAGCTTTTCTCAAAGGACAATTTAGCAAAAATTTCAGTGTGGGTTTGTAAGCAGGCACATTTGGTGGGTAGTTGAAGTTACCCACCACATTGTTGGTCTGAAAAGTCACATTGTCCACATTCATGTTGTTCTATTAAGGAGCATACTTGATTGTTTGCTGTTCTGCCATTTCATATGAATGTGTTGAAAAACACAAAGTTTTAATGGCAGAATATTACACACCAGATGGTCACAAGTTAATGTCTAACATTGATCGCTACCGTGAAATGTGTAATATGTTATCAAAAGGAGCAATACAAAGATGGATATCTTTGTAATGAGCATGATTGAACAAACAAAATGATTTGAAAAGAGTAGTTTTCAATGAACAATAGATGAGTTAAGCTTGTTATTACCAGAAAGGATGAACACCCACACACTTGCTTTAAGAGAGAAATTAGGCAGAGTATATTTGCTTTGTAAATTTGTGTGTGTGTTTTTATTTTATGGGGAGTATTTATAGGCGAGATGTGAAAAAGGTTGTAATATTTTAAAATTTTCATTTTTTGGAAAAAGTTAAAATTGTTTTGGTAACGCATTTGATGCAGTAACCCACTAGTTATCAGATTCCCTTTTTTACAGCTACTGTTTAGCCGTTCTGCTGTCTTGCATTTTTACAGTCATGACGTATGGATAACGGTCAAAAGACTTTTGATTAGACATTTTGGGAAGGGATTGTGTTTGTAGGAGTGAGCATTAAATGCATGTTGGGGTTAATTGAGTGATATTTGAGAAGTGGGGGCCCATGACTATTGGATGACTATTAGATAATGAATATTTATTCCTTATTTAATGTGTTCAGTCACCAACTTAGGACATTAAGTAACTAAAGACTTGGAGCATTTAGTTACTTCATTTAATGTGTCCTTTAGTGTCATGGGATTCATATGGGTTTCAGGGAGAGGGTTTCAGGGAGAAAAGAATATACACCATACTGAACATGATTGATTAGGGAGACTGATTAATCAATATTCAACATGCCTAATTCTGCTTTTAGTCAGGTGAAAGTAGGTCCATCCAAGGGTTTGGTGAAGATATTAGCTAGCTGATACTCAATGGGGATGAAGTGTAATTCAATATCTCCTTTAAGGATGTGATCCTTGATGAAATGATATCTAATATCAATATGTTTGGTTCTTGAGTGAAGTACTGGATTGTTGGATATTGCAATGGCAGTGGTGTTGTCACAAAAGATGGGTACCATCTTGTAATGGATGTCATAGTCAATGAGTTGACTTTTCATCCATAGGATACTTGCACAACACCCAGCAGCAACAACATATTCAACTTCAGCTGAGGACATAGCCACTGACTGCTGTTTCTTGGTACTCTAACAAACCAGTTTTCCACCAAGTATTTGACAGGAACCTGAGGTGCTTTTTCTGTCCATATTACAACCAGCATAGTCTGAGTCTGAATATCCTTTGAGATCAAAGCCTGAACCTTTTGGATAATACAGACCAAGAGTTGGAGTACCTTTTAGGTACCTAAGGATTATTTTTACAACTGTTAGGTGTGATTCTTTTGGATTGGACTGGTATCTTGCACATAGGACCGTGGAGAATTGGATATCAGGCCTTGTTGCAATTAAGTACATCAGTGACCCAATCATTCCCCTATATGAGGTCTCATTCACTGGCTTGCCAACAAGATCAGGACCTAAGTTGTTTAGAGGAACCATGGGTGTTTTCACTGAGGAACTATTAGAAATTTCATATTTCTTGAGTAAGTTCCTAGTGTATTGTTCTTGAAAAATTAAGATTCCTTTGTCACCCTGCTTGATTTGCAGTCCAAGGAAGTATGTGAGTTCTCTCATCATACTCATTTCAAATTTCTTTGTCATCAGTTTCTTAAACTGTTTACAAAGTTTATAACTTGTGGAGCCAAATATGATGTCATCTATATACACTTGAACAAGGAGAACATCTCCTTTTGATTTATAGATAAACAATGTGTTATCTATTCTTCCCATGGTAAACTTATTTTGAATAAGGAAAGTAGAGAGTGTCTCATACCATACCCTTGGTGCTTGTTTTAGTCCATAGAGGGCTTTTTCGAGCTTACAGACATAGTCAGGGAACTCACCACTTTCAAAGCCAGGAGGCTGTTTAACATAAACTTCTTCTTTCAGTTTACCATTCAGGAAGGCAATTTTGACATCCATTTGGTAAACTTTAAAGTTCATATATGTAGCAAGGCAAGGAATATCCTGATGGATTCCATTCTTGCCACTGGTGTAAAGGTTTCATCATAGTCAATTCCTTCTTCCTGACTATAACCTTGTGCAACCAGTCTTGCTTTATTTTTTATGGTTATACCATGCTCATCTTTCTTGTTCCTGAATACCTATTTGGACCCTATGGCTGTTTTTCCATAAGGGAGAGGAACAAGAGTCCATACTTTGTTTCTATAGAACTGATTCAGTTCTTCTTGCATGGCATCAACCCATCCTGGGTGCTTCAGTGCCTCAGACACCTTTTTAGGTTCTATCTCAGAGAGAAAGTCAGCAAATAGACATTCACTAGCTGAGGCAATTATAAGCTTGGCAGCCATGCTTCTTGTAAGCATGCCTTTAGCAGGATCACCAATGATATTCATAAGTTCAATGTGTTGGTCTCTTGACTATCTATCCTGAGGAATAGGATGGGAACTTGTAGAGGCTTGATTTGAGATGTGAGACTGAGTGACATCAAGGACTAAAGATTCAGTAATGGATCCTAAGACTTTAGTATTGTTCCCTGATGGTATATCAGTGGGTTGAGTGATCATTTAATCATTCTGAACATTTTGTTCATGTGTCCCTTTAGTGTTGATTAGATCAAGAGGACCTACAGTATCCTTAGTGTGAGGAATATCAGGCTTATTAGGAGCAATCACTTCAGGGACATGATTTTTTGGGTAAGTTCAGTGAGTGAACATCCATGAGGGATGATGTAGTATAAGACATCAGAATCTACTTGATATTGTCTAGATGGATCATCCTCTTAAAGAAATTCATCAGGAGGATATCTAAAGGAATCATTAATTCCTATCTTATCTACTGAGGTATTGGTAAACCTGATGGCTTCCATACTTTCATCAAATGTTACATGATAAGTCTCTTCTACTTGTTGTCTTCTTGTGTTAAAGACTCTAAAAGCTTTTGAGACAAAAGAGTAACCTAAGAAGTATCCATCATCAGCCTTAGCATCAAATTTGCCTAGATGATCCTTGTAATTATGAATAAACACATGACATCCAAACACATGAAAATAGCTGATATCAGGGATTCTTTCTTTGAATATCTCATAGGGAGTCTTATCATGTCTCTTGACAATGATTGATCTGTTCTGAGTGTAACAAGATATTCTGACTGCTTCAGTCTAGAAGTGCTTAGAGAGTACTAAGCCATTCAGCATTGTTCTAGCAGCCTCAATGAGACAATTGTTCTTCCTTTCAGCTACACCATTTTGTACAGGTGTATAGGGAGAAGAGAAGTTTTGAAAAATGCCTTTCTCATCACAAAAACTCTCAAGCTCATCATTTCTAAACTCAGTCCCATTATCAGTTCTGATTTGTTTGACTTTTACATCATTTTGGTTTCTACCATTCTTAGAAAGTGAACCTATGTGTACCTTGAGTACTCATCAACAATGACTAGGGTATATTTCTCATGATTTATGGACATTGGACTTACTGGTCCAAATAAATCCATATAAAGAAGATGCAAACACTTCCTAATAGAGAAGTTTTGTTTAGTTTTGAATAAAGCTCTATGGTGCTTTCCCTTTTTACATGTTGTACAAGGTTTATCCTTTGAATAAAATAGGGAAGGAAGACCAAAAACTTTGTTTTATTTGCCAAGTTTATTAATGTTCTTGAAATTGAGATGTGATAGTCTTTTATGCGATAGCCAGTTTACACTTTCTGAGGATTTGGCAAAGAAGCAGGCTCCATTTAGAGACAATGATGGCATGTTAAGGACATAAACATCATTTCTTCTAGGTGCTATCAGGATAATTTCTTTGTTAGCATTAAATATTGTTCCTTGCTTATCATCAAATTGTACAATATACTTAGCATCACAGAGTTGACTAATGCTAATTAGATTGTACTTAAGACAATTTACAAAGGCTACTTTTGTGAAAACTACACCCCCACAATTTATTGAACCATATCCCTCAGTAATACAAGAAGAGTTATCACTAAACACTACCTTAAGACCTGGTTGCTCTACATATTTGTATAGATAACTCTTGACACCAGTCATATTCCTTGAGCATCTACTGTCTAGGTACCAAATGGGCTCCTTGATGTATCTCTACACAAATAATAAACTTAGGTTAGTTTCTTTTTTGAACCCACTTTTTGGTGGGCTCCTTGGCCTTTGCAGCCTGAATTTTCTCACCTCTTTTGAAGTGACCAAACTCATTGTGGTCATTGGTGGAGTGTACAGTACTTCCACATGTATTACACTTCACACCAATTGAGGACTTATTAGACTGAGAGGATTCAGCTAGTACTCCTCCTCTGATCTGAATGACACGATTGTGTCATGAGGTAGAGAGATCATAGCTTCTATAGATTTCACACTCAAGGTAGTTTCTACAATCATCAGGTCTGTGATCATTGCAACCATAGTGTGTGTATGGTAGGAAAGGCTTTGCCTTTGCTCTCAGGATCTGCTTGGAAGAAGATGCATACTGATAAGGTTTAGCCTTATAGTTCTCACTCCTTTTTAGAGAAGCAGTATACATCTCATGATCTAAGGTCTTATGATCCTCCCTTTTGCATATCATGTAGTAGAGAATCCTATAGCAATCATTAGTTAAGTGATTGGTATAGTGATAGAGTTCACATTTAAGTTGTGGTTTTCGAATAGGCTTAGGCCTGAGTGACTTTGATAAGCCAGTATTCTGAACTTTGGGTTTAGAATCTTGACTCATTCTTGATGAATCAACTGATTTGGATGACTTGGTCTTTTGAATCTTTGAATTTGATTCTTAAGTCTTTTGGTTAGAATGGACTTTTTCATCAATTAACATCTAAACAAGTTTAGTTAATTCATTTATTTTTTATTCTTGTTCAGTGTCTTTGACTTCAGTAGGAACTGAAGGTGTGGTTTGCTTAGTTTCACTAACAGTGACAGTTCCCAAAACACTCTTATTATAACAATCATGTATTTCAGGCGTTGTATGTTTCATGATACCTAAGCCCGGTCTCTCTCTCTTGGAGAGTAGGGTTAAAAGGTCAATGGCGTTACCTCTGAGCTTAGTGAAGCTCCCTGAAGATTTTTTAGGGGAGGTAGTGGAGTAAGGGATTCAGCTTCAGAATCTTTGGATGATTCAGGGGTATTTAAAGTTTCAGTGGATTCAAGAGACTCATTGACAACTTGACTTTCAAGGACTAGAATTCTTCCACTATTAAAGTTTGGAAGTTTGCTGTCAGGGTTGAGTCTCTCAACCCAGTCTTTGGTTTTTGGAACCATTTCTTGGTCATACCCCATGGAAGCAGGAATGAAAAGATTTTCATTTTTTATTCATTTTAGATGATGACTCGGTGAACAGTTCACCACCAAGAACTTTCTTCTTTTGCTGAGGAATTTGCTCACTGATACATTGACTAACCTTTTTGAGCTAGTTAGCCATTTTTCATTGATCTTTTTCTCCTCTTTGAGTTGTTCTTGAAGAGCATGATTTAACTTTGTAAGTTCAATGTTTTGAACTTGAAAAGTGATAGCATCAAGCTTGGCTTATTTTAAATTTAGCAATTCATATCTACACTTGTTTAATTCAAAAACCATTTTGTTATACTTAGAAAGTAAGTTTAATCATTACTCTTCAACAAACTTGAGATCAATGTTGATATACTTTAGGTAATTTTGCCAATCGGCATCTTCACCCATAGAGAGAGGAGTGTTTACCTTTCTTATGATGATGTCGACCCATTCACCATTGCGAGCATGACTCTTTCTAAGAGTGAGCTCATCATCAGCCAGAGCCATCAGTACCTTGACCCGAGTGACTTCTTCTTCATCAAAAACCCTTTATCATTCCAATAAAAGGTTTTAGTGACTAAACCTTTGTTCTTTGGTTGGAAGGTCTTTGGGTTCTGAGAACTTGAGGGACTTGCCTCAAGGAGTGCAAGCTTAGCTTGCATCTTCTTGTACTCAGCTTTGTAATCTTTCTGAAACTTTGGATCAACTTGGCTATTTGAGTTTGAAGAAGACTGAATGAGTTTTGGAGTAAAATTTGGTTGAAATCCAATAGACCGAAGATAATTATCCACTGGTGGGATTGTCGTTAGAAGGTACAGACATTTTATAAAAGCAGTCTCTTCAAAATGACCTTGTTGCACATTGTAATCATAGTATTTTCATTTGCATTTTGACCTCTAAAATAGTCTTCTTTTATAAAATATTTGAATTGCAAAGGGGCTGATTTTCTTAATACTTAATATCTAAGTCTCTTAGATACTCCTCACTAGACCTTTCATCTACTTCATCATCAAAATTTTCTTGAAAATCCTGGATGACATTGTTAGAAAAGAAGGCAGTAGAAATAGTAGTGTTTGAGGGAGTAGTAATGAGGGCCTTTTTGGTGTCAGAATACCTTCTTTAGATTAGGTTGTCCTCATAGACAAATCTCCTATATATATCTGCAAGGTCAAGAGTCTGAGTATGATTGGCATTCCTCAGTCCCTGAGAGAAGGTTAGCCACTTCTCAGGGAGACTGTTCATGAAACCAACATTGACTTCATGTTTAGAGAGGTTAACACCATCATTGGCAAGCTCATTGAGCAGGGTCTTATAGCGGGTGTAGGTCTGTGAGAGACTTTCAGTGGACTTTGCCCTGAAAGTTTGATACTTAAGTTTCAGATCCATGATTTTATTTTCCTTAGTATCTGAGTGACCTTCAAAGCTGTGAACCAAGTCAGTCCATGCTTCTTTGGCTAAAACACAGCTAATGGCTGATTCCATTATGTCATCTAATAGACATGACATAATGATGCTTTTAAGGCGCTGGTCTTGAATGACCACCCTTCTCTCATCTAGGGTCCATTGGGACTCAGGCTTAGCATCACCATCAGCTGTTTTTGGCTAAAATGGATCATCCTTAATACATTTTAAGTAATAGGGTTCTATTCTCGCTAAGTAGCAAAGCATTTACTTTTTCCACTTATTAAATTTTCCCGGCTCTAGTTTAGGAGCAATAGCAGTATAGCTACCACCTTTTTTGTCAACTAGCTAGGGTACATCATTTACTACAGCCATTTAAGGATCTATGTTTTAAAAACTTAAGTAAATTAGTGTTAAGTAAGTTTTACAAACCTGAGACTCTGATACCGCTTGTTGTTCCCACTTAGTTAGTGAACAATAACTACAAAGTTATCATTAACTAACTCATGGCTAACAAGTAAAGAAAACAATATGTTCTTTGAAAAGATTTGTGTACGTAAATATAACAAGTAAAAGACACAAAAATAACTTTTCAACGTTTAACTCTTTTTATTAAGAATTATACCCCATTGTATGCGAAACTACAATGGGGGTTAAATGACAATGTGTGTGTGTGTGTTATCTCCTCACTAATAACTTTGCATAAACCTAAAGTGTTATGCAAAGTTAACTACTATGCTAACCAACTGAGCTTGCTCAGGGACTTAGTAGATTTGGATGAGTAGATGTGTGTTTGTGAAAGTTACGACTTTGAATGCATAAACTTAACATCTACTCCGTTACAAGAGTTCTATTTATACTACCTAGGTAGGGTCACACCCACATGGGTGGTAAGCACTAATCTCAATCCTAATATGCTAGTACATTTGTATAGTTTTGTCTTTATTACAATTTCTATTCTAGGTATGGGACAAATGCTCTTTATAAGTTCAGTCCTGACACTGAACTTATCTTATACCCTCTTCAGGATAAGTTGACTTCAAGAGATAAGAGCTTGGACTTATATGCTTTCAAACTATCCTGCCTATTATTCAGTCTCTTGTCTTCAGGGTCTTCTAGTTGTTGGAGATCGTATGGGGATCAATGAGTCTATTGCCACAACTCACTGAACCCATCACCTTCTTCTTTGGCTCAAGCTTCATTCACTGAGTACCGCCTCACTGAGTGCTAGAGTCTTTCTTGTAGAATCGGGCTGAGCATCTTAAAGGTAACTCACTGAGCGACTATTCACTTAGTGACCTTGAATTGTTAAAGGATATTTACATAGGTTATTTTGTATTCAAATCCTAAGTGAGGAATCAGTGGGCAATGACATTGGCCCAACACTATTACCTAATAACTTATTTTATTATTACCATGAAAAAAATTGTTTTACCATCACCTTATGAAAATTTTGCTAACACTTATAAACTATTTCACTAGTATTTCATAAATAAATTTACCATCACATGTAAAATAACTCGCTATCATTTTACGAACTAAGTTGCTTCCATCTTATAAACTATTTTGCTATCATCTATAAACAGATTCACTATTTTCTTATAAACCAATTTACCATCACTTATAAACTACTCAACTATTGTTTTGTAAACTAAAACCTATTTCACCATTATTTATAAACAAAGTTACTATCATTTTGACAATTTTCTTTCCACCATCTTATAAACTATCTTCTTGATATCTTATATACTATTTTGCTATCATCTTAAAATCACGTTACTATCATCTTACAAATCATTTTGTTTTTTTATGTTGTTTTCATCACATAAATTATTTTACTATCACCACATGAGCTACTTAGCTATTGTCTTATAAACCATCTTACGATTATCTCGCAAACCATTTTGTTGTCATCTTATAAACTACCTTGTTCCCATTTTATGGATTAATTTATCACACTATAAAACTATTTTGATACTGCTTTATGCATAACATTGGTTTGACGAAATTGAGCACTTCGTCGTTAGCCCTCAATTATACATAACCTAATCACCTATGTCTAATTCAGGAAGAACCATGCCATGCTGGTAGTAGTCACCTTAAACCTTTTTCCAAAATCAATTTTCTACTTATATCCAAGAAAAACAAATTTTTTGTGTGCGTATCCATAAAGCGTGTTTGTCACGGAAAACTAAATTAGTAATCAAAGTAGCTAAGTAGACCTTTACACCACCTTACCATATAGAGTTGGCATCATCTTACACCAAATCCTATGTTGAAAGGTCAAGATGCATCGCTAATCACCCTAGAACGATACACGAACGAGTTTAGCCGCCATTAAGGAATTCACTAAATCACCCATTCAACGTTGACGTAATACCATGAGACTTAATAGTTGCGACGCCATCATAAGTACAAATTCGTTATCACCTTAGAAAGAAAAATGTTAGCTGGCGCTTTAAGCCGAAAAGAAAGGATTAAGCCATTACGAGTTTGAGCCTTAGTTATGACTATTGGTTTAAACCTCCCCATACAAATATTGAATGCACAAGCAGAGGCGATGAAAGAAGAAAATGTCAAGGAAGAAAATATTTATGGCATGAACAAGAATTTTGAGACTCTTCCCGATGGGATACTCTGTATCAAGAAGCAGAGTTGGTTACCGCTTCTTGGAGGATTAAGGGACTTGATTATGCATGAGTCGTATAAGTCGAAGTATTCAATCCATCCGGGTTCTAACAAGATGTACCAGGACTTAAAGAAATTGTATTGGTAGCCCAACATAAAAGCAGATATTGCCACCTACATCATCAAGTGCTTGACATGCTTGAAGGTCAAAGCTGGACACTAAAAACCATCTGGTTTGTTGGTACACCCTAAGATACCTCATTGGAAATGGGAGAAAATCACTATGGATTTTATCACAAAGCTACCTAAGACGTCAAGTGGTTACAATACCATTTGGGTTATTGTTGATCGTCTTACCAAGTCTGCTCACTTTTTGCCAATGAAGGAAACTGATTCGATGGAGAGATTAACGAGACTTTACTTCAAAGAAGTGGTCTCAAGGCATGAAGTGTCAGTCTCTATGATTTCTAACCGTGATGGCAAATTTACATCGCATTTTTGGCAGTCACGCTAGAAAGCTTTGGGTACTTATTTGGATTTGAGTACTGCTTACCATCCGCAGTTGATGGACAAAGCAAGAGAACCATTCAAACTCTTAAATACATGTTACCCGCCTGCGTAATAAATTTTGTAAATGGTTGGGATAAGCATTTACCGCTAGTGGAGTTCTCATACAACAAGAATTATCATACTAGCATCACGGCTGCACCATTTGAGGCACTCTGTGGCTGCAAGTGTCGATCACCTGTTTGCTGGGCCGAAGTCGGAGATGGTCAGTTCACTGGCCCAGAAATCGTTCATGAAACTACCGAGAAGATCGTACAAATCAAAAGCAAAATTCAAGCCGCGCATGATCGTTAAAAGAGTTACGCCGATGTAAGGCGTAAGCCTTTATAATTCCAAGTGGGAGACAAGGTTATGTTGAAGGTTTCACCTTGGAAAGGGGTTATCCATTTTGGCAAATGAGGGAAGTTGAACCTGAGGTATATTGGACCTTTTAAGATGTTAGCAAAAGTAGGAACCGTTACTTTTAGAGTCGAACTTCCTCAACAATTAAGCAAGGTTCATAGCACATTTCACGTGTCAAATTTGAAGAAGTGTTTGTCCGATGAATCGCTCGTAATTCTGTTGGACGAGATCCATATTGATGACAAGTACATTTTATTAAATAACCCATGGAAATTATGGACTGTGAGGTCAAGCAGTTGAAGCAAAGCCGCATTCCTATTGTCAAGGTTCAATAGAACTCTAGGAGAGGTCCAGAGTTTACGTGGGAACGCGAGGATCAATTTTCAGAAGAATTATCCGTACCTTTTTGCCAACCCCACACCTTCTTCAAATGCTACGACTTAAGCTTTGGGGACAAAGCTCTTCTAATAGGGGAATACTGTGACAACCCACAATTTCAGGTCATTTTACATCAATAAACTCAAAACTATTTACTTTGAACTTTTACGCATTTACTTTTAATTTCAACCGTTAAGTTAAATCGCGTAAACCAAAAATCAATAATTAACGTAAACTGGCCTTAAACAAATAAAAGTTTACGTCAAGCAAGTGTTATATAATTTTTACGAAGATAATTTATAACTTTTTGTATTTTATTTTTATACGTTATGTAAAACGTTTACGTTTCGCGTTATGGACTTTCATGCATGCATGTAAACAATACCACCTTTATCAATACACTCAATATTTATACCTTATCAAAAATTAAACATTTCCCTCCCCACAAACATAACCATAATCGGCCACCTTTATAAAATCATAAAAATAATTACCAAATATTTCTAAGATAATATCAGGTGCAAGTATCTAGTTTTTTAAAAGTCTTTCTTACACTTTTATCAACTTCCTTACACAACCACTCCCCCCCTCTCTAATCTCTTACAAGACCACGCCCATCTAAATTTCATGTATTCATTGATATCTTGTTCCCTAGATATTTATCCTATATATACTTATGCATACACTAGCAAAATACATCTCATTTGATAACTAGCAACATCACACAAACTCTCCCTTTCTCTCCATCACTACCCATGGCTCAAAAAGCCACAAAACAATCCCATTTGTCTTCCATTTTCTTGATAATTCAAGCATACTAGTGTGTTCAAGGTTAATATCTAAGGTATTCCAAGGTGTTTTCAAGCTTGGGTTTCAAGGATTAAGTTAGGGTTTCATCATTTTAAGTTAGGGTTTTATAAGGTTTTCAGGTTAAAAGTCAAAGCTTAGGTTTCATTTGATCATAAACTTTGTAAGCATATTTTACTTACTCTTTTGATTTTTATTCATCCTGATTATGATCATACACATTTCTATACTTACTTTATCTATTTTTGAACATAAACATCTTGATTATAAATTTATATCACCAACTAGTAAACTTTTATAAATATTTGCAAAGAAATAAAAAACAATACTTACTTATGATTATTAAACATGTTGTCAAGTTTGTTATTCATAATCTAGCTTATTTGATTTTATAAGTTATTTCATTATATTGTAAATTGTTAGATGTGATTAGGTTAGTTTGGATTGTTGATTGTGGAAAGGTTGATGGGTTAATTGGCAGTTTTGTTTTGTAAAAACTAGTGTTAAAAATATAGTTTTGAGAGAATAAAAGATACCCCTAAGTGCTAGCCGACTTAGGAAATATAATACGGGATTTTCGACGAGTGATAAAACCTTAAAAATACGTCAGTTTCATCGTAATATATCAGGGCATATAAAGAACTCGAAAAACGGATGTAAAACGAAGAAGTTATGGTCAAAACAAGATTTGAAACAATACCAACGAATGCAGTTTTTTGTATATAATCTGACAGAAACAGTTTTTGTGATTTTGACCCCTTTCGAGTACGAACCGGCTTAAGTATAAAACTAGAAAGTTGCTCAGAATGATTTTTCGGAAAAATAGCTCGAGTTTTGAAGCCCGAAAGTGTAAAACGAAAGAGTTATTCTTAATCAAACTTGGACTATTTTCGGACAATGACATAAAATTTCCTACACACTTTTTACAAATAATTGATGCTGTTAGGAATAGTATTTTGGGTTTTTGGATGTTTTCGGGTCTGTTTGGACTATAAAAACATTAGGAAATAATTTAACATCACTTTATATTTATTTATATACTGTTTAAAACATTTATAAATATTATTTTATAAATTAACTAGACTATATATATATATATATATATATATATATATATATATATATATATATATATATATATATATATATATTATAATATATATATATATATATATATATATATATATATATATATATATTGTCATTGTAAAATTATAAAAGTGGCAAACTTAACGAAATCATTATTTTGATTTATAAGCTAAGTCTAAAACTATTTGGTGGTGATATAACAAGATAAAATATAGTGCATTGTTTTATATTTACATACGTTATTCTAAATTGACCTATAATTAAATAGGTTGCATACCGGTCCTTTGCGACGACATTCTTAGTTGATTTATCTAAAAATCAATTCCATCACTTGATGTGAGTTTATAGCCCCACTTTGCTTGTTTAACAATACTTTACAAATCTCGAGGTGAGATACATGCCTTGTTTTACATTTGGACGTAAGTACTCTTTTAAACATATTACGAGTTGCCTAAGTAGCGATAACCCATTATGCCTAGTATCATGAACTGTTAATATAACAACCCACAATTTTCATCAATGTAATTATCCATCTATTAAATTAGATGCAATTGTCATCAATGTAATATCTACTTATTAAATTAAGTACAACCATTTTCACGGGAATATTTTTGCTTTATTCCACCTATTATGCAACGTAACTTGCATAACCTAACTAAACGAGCTTACACAACCTACCTATGCCAAATTCATCAACGTTTATAGCCAATAAACGTTATAATATGTCAAGCAATATGTTTTAAACTTTATTTTATCATACGTTATCTATTTAACATACTTTTCAAAACGTTATTACAAAACGGATTTCAAACGTTAACGTTTATATCAACACCCTAATTATATGAAATGTGTACATATAAAGTGAATGTTCAAGTTTTCAAGGCATGTGTACAAGTGTACAATGCATAACTTTTGAATATTAATTCTCTCCAAAACCAATGTACAACTCTAAAAAGCTCAAAGTATAAGTTAAACATGCATATAATTCAAACTAGGTCATTTTCCCTCCAAAATCATGTTTATTTCTTACCACCACTTTAACACAAGTTACAACACTTAAAGCACAATTTCTAAACCAAGAAACTAAACCCTAAACAAAACCCTAATTCTAACCTAAACCTAGACGAAAACCTTAAACACCTAAAACTAGTTCTAACCTAACAATCAAGCACCTCAAGCACCTCAAGCACCTCAAGTAGCTACATGAATCACCTCCTTGCACCCTAGCTATTACTTGGTCACTACTCTACAACACTTTGGCCACCACTCCACTTAACTTAGTTACCACTCCAAGTAAACTTGGGCAATACTCTTTTCTTTACACTATATATACACGCATACATACATACACTTTCAATTCACCATCAAAACATCATACTACCTTAAAATCATATTCTAGCCATGCCATAGAAGAGAAGAAAAAAGGTTTAAGCTAACTAGAAGCCCAATATTTAAGAAGAAAGAAGTCTTTGATTCATAACTTAAAGTGTTCGACCCATTTCATCAATTTCGACCCATTCAAGCTTGTAAGTCTTCACCATGTTCTATAAACCCTTGTATTGTTTTAGATTATACATCAGCTCCTATACATCCTTATGATCTCATAAAATCAGCCCTTAAACCCTAAAGCTTACTCATTTGGTTTTTTTAAACCAAACACACTCTAAAAACCATAAAAAGCTCTTTTTGTGTATCTAACAAGCTATAAGCCATAAGCTGTTATAATAAGCTATTTCAATATTTTCATATATCTCTTTTTCTAATAAGCTTGAATAACTAATCATTAAACCTTAAACCCATCGGTTATCATTTTAAACCAAAAGAACCCATTTTGGGGATTTTTAGCTCACAAGCACTATTCCAAAGCTATAAAGCACCTGAAAAGTTACTTTCTATTTAGCTTTATAGTAATAAGCTAATAATAACCTGGCACAAATTGATTTACTAAATCAAAAATATCAATATTATGGTTTTTTGTCTTAATTCGCGAAATGGTTTCATGCAAAGGGGGATATATTGTAAATACTTGAAACATATAGACTATGAAGGGCTGAAAATATAATTATCCTAAGTTAAACTTAACAGGTTGTTTTGTCATACTTGAAAGTTTTAAAGGTTTAATGTTTTAAAAAAAATATAATTAAAGGGTTAAATTTTTAAATATATATACATAGAATTATATAAAAAAATAATATATATAATATAAATATATAGGGTTAATTTTGTAAATATGTATATATCAAGGGTATATATTGTCATTTTCATATTCTCAAGGGTATAAAATGTAATATTTTTATAATTAATTATAAAAATATATTTAAATATTATAAGACTCAATTTTATTAAAACCCGACACATTTGTCGTTATCATTCATCGATCGAAACGCTATAAAACAATTATGTTATAAATATAACATAATTTATCATCCGCTAGCTTTTGAAGAAACTTAAAAAGATAAAACCTTATCATTTAATCTATAACGTATCATGTTACTAGGGAGTTTCATGTGAGGGGTTTCATTTGGGTAGACGTTTTGAGGAGTTGCTTGATTGACGATTTAAAGTGTCCTAGCTCCTCAAACGTTTACTACATGACCTCTGGATTATGATAGCCCGAAAAGTGATACGATATTTTCACAAGTTATCAAACCAAAAACCGTTAAACTTTATAAAATAAAGTTTGTAATATCAACAATCAAACTAAGACTTGACATATTACCCAGGGTTACGTGACGAGGCTGTTTATTCTCATTTGAATTAAATTTCAAATCAATCAACTACCTAGATAAGGTGAGTTCATAGTCCTACCTTTACATATTTTCTAAATCCCGTGGGGAGATACATGCTATAAACCATGAATACAAGTGTTTTCCAACTGTATGCTATCCTGATATGTTATTGCCTTCACTACCAATATTTGCGAGTGAACGTGAATATTGTGGATAGATCTATTGGGGGTGACGACTCCTGTTGGTGTACCCGTACATGGGGTAACCAAACGCACTATATTTGAGAAAAAAGGATAACTTTGACAAGTTACCTTTCCTTAAGGACAATTGTTCCTTCAAGTCGTTAAATTGACTTCAGATATTAATGTTTGGTTGCATGACCTTAGGGCAATAATACTGTTTTCCATGATAATTGTATTTGTTGTAATTATTACCACTTGTGATGACTTGTATTCAACTATTACATTGCAAACGCTGTGAATATCACTCAACCTTTGTGTTGATCCTTTTAGCATGTTTATCTCAGGTAATTGAGCAACTATGGCACGGAGTGGCATTGGACTTGAGGACGTCCAAACTTGTTATCATTCAACTTTATGTTTTGAAATGTATTTTGGGACCTCTTTTGTAAAAACTCTGATGAATAGTGAATGATAACCTATCTTTCAAAAACGTCTCTTTTGAGTTGTTTTCTATTATTGTGACTATGATTCATGAAGTAATACCCCAGATTAGCTTTCGCTGCTATATGTCAAATATGAGGGTGTTACAGATTGGTATCAAGAGCCTCGGTTATAGAGAACAAGGTTTAAACCTTAACTATAACTACATTTTCCATCCAAGAAAGTCCTCCGTGCCACTGTATTTCCTGAATAGTATGTAAAAGATACGTTACTATTAGATTATTATATAAATAACTTATGTTATTTACACTGGGTTGTTACAAAAATATGTCTTCAAACACTTCCAACTATATCTACCGTATTATTGTCTCATCTGATTTCGATGTTGAGGATGCCTTTTCCTCTACAAACACTCCTGACTATACCCTGGCTTCACCAGACTATTCCCCAGCTTCACCGGGAAACACCTCTCCTGATCCTTCAGATGATTTATCTAAGTATCTTTTGGCCTCACTAGCCATCTCACCTTTCCACGATGATCCGTATATGAAGGTCATGCAAGCATATAATGCTACTAGTAATGAATTACCTATTCCTCTGCCACAAGCTCCTATTGCTCCACCAACTATTTTGCCTCCATCTCCAGTGTTACCACTGTTTGATCCCCAAGATTTCTTTCTTCCTGAAGAGATTTTACCACCTCAGAAACGAGCCTGTTTCCTATCACCCTCCTCTACTGATTTCTCTACCCCACCTCAGGTATTTGAGATTGGAGAAAGTTCTCATAAGACGCATCTGGAACGTCATGAGGAACAGATCGAGACTATTTTGAATCACTTAGATGAGCTCCCTCTTGAGCGCATTGAGCACATGGAAGATAAGATAAAAGGTCTTGGTAATGGTCGAGTAATCATACAGCGAGATTTTGACCAACTAGAAACCGAACTTCAAGAAGCCCGTGCTCAGATTGATGGATTTTAGAGAGAGCAAATAAGGCATGATGACGAGATTGTTCTTGCTCACGTCAGGACTTCTACTCTAGAGATACTCATCGAGGATATTCAGGTTTGACACCGATCAGATATGAAGAATCTTCTGAACAAGATCCATAAGCTCAAGAACCACAAGGAAGGACCACCACCACCAGACTACTAGACTAGATCCTTATCATTTACAGCTTTTGTTAGAATCCAACCACTGGATGTGTGGCATAAATAATGACACTTGTCAAATTTTGACTATGTAAAATATGTAGACAAGTTGTTTATGACTTAATACAGTGGTGATTCCATTATACCTCGCTGTTTTATGATACCGATTTATGTTTATCGTGGTTGTCTATCCTATGTCCTGTATTACGATTACTCATGTACGGTATGATCCATAATGAGTTATCTAAGTGGTCGCGGTATCATACCACAACCACTGAGAAGTAAACCCGTCCCCGAGAAACCTAATGAGTCAAATACTTGTTAGAATGTCAATTCCAAGATCTTCTGTTATAACCTACAATGTAATATCAAAGGATGTGTATTTCCTTGTTAAAACTTGCATCAAAATGAGAATCCATACAATGATATGTCAAATAAATTCAATATCACTAAGTATGAAATTTTTGATTTTTATACAATGACTTGTGATATGACTATCATTATATGAATTCTTATTCTGTGTTGTCTTGTAAATGTTGATAGAATGGCTCCCAAGAGGACACCAACATCTGCAGCACCAGCCATGTCTCAGGCTGCCATCAGGAAACTAGTTGCTGATAGTGTTGCCGCAGCTCTGGAAGCACAAGCTGCTACCATGGCAAATGCTGACAATACCAATAGGAACACCGGACAAGGAGAAGCTCCTGTAGCAAGAAAATGTAGCTACAAAGAGTTTATGAGCTGCCAACCTTTCAATTTCAAAGGTACGGAAGGCGCTGTTGGCCTCATCCGCTGGTTTGAACGAACTGAATCAGTATTTCTCCGCAGTAACTGTACCGAGGACTGCAAAGTGAAATTTGCTACTGGTACTCTAACTGAAGAAGCTTTATCATGGTGGAATTCATTCGCCCAGCCTATTGGAATAGAGGAAGCCTACAAGATCACCTGGTCCGAATTTAAAACGCTCTTAATAAAGAAGTATTGCCCCCGAACTGAAGTCAAGAAAATGGAAGATGAATTTTACAACCTAACTGTAAAAGGGCATGATCTCAAGACTTACATTAGAAGATTCCAGGAATTGGCAATTTTATGTCCAACTATGGTGCCAAATTCCGAGAAACTCATGGAAGTCTTCATCGGGGGATTACCCAGAAGTATTGAAGGAAATGTTACCGCTTCAAAGCCTCAAACTTTGGAAGAAGCCATTACCATAACTCAGAGGTTAATGGATCAAGTAACAAAGCATAATTTTGTGCAAGGAACCAATGATCACAAACGAAAGTTTGATGATAGAAGAACCTTCACCAACAACAACTACCAAAACAACAGTAACAACAATAGCAACCGCAACAATTACTACCAACAACAACAAAATAGAAGGCAATAAACTGTCAGGGCTTATGCTGCCGCCCCAACTAAAAATAGTAGGTATACTGGAAGCCTTCCCCTGTGTAAGAAATGCACCCTGCATCACACAAGACCTTGCACTGTTAAGTGTCAGACTTGAAACAAGGTGGGTCATCTGACCAGGAACTGCAGAAACAAAGGGCCAGCCATTGGAAGTAACTTGCAACACGTGTCAGTAACTTGTCATGCCTGTGAAGAGAAATGACATTACAGAAACCAGTGCCCAAAGGCAAACAACAATGCCCATGGAAGAGCATACTTTCTGAGGGACAAGAACGCTCACCAAGACCCAAACGTAGTCACGGGTATGTTCCTTCTAAACCAACATCTAGCTAGAGTATTATTTGATTCAGGAGCCGATAAAAGTTTTGTATCCATATCTCTTGCTTCTAAGCTTAATATCCCACCAATTACACTAGATACTACTTACGACATTGAAATGGCCGATGGAAACCTAGTAGGCACTAATACCGTTATCCAGGGTTGCACCCTGATCTTGCTAAACCAACCCTTCGAAATTGATCTCATGCCGATTAAACTCGGTAGTTTTGACATCGTCATTGGTATGGATTGGTTATCCAAGTATCATGCTAGAATTATCTGTGACGAGAAAGTCGTCCACATCCCCATCGACGGTGAAACTTTAATCATTCGAGGTGATCGAAGTAAAACCCGACTAAGCCTCATATCCTGTATAAAAACCGAAAGGTATATATCCAGAGGATATCAAGTTTTCGTAGCCCAAGTAATGAAAAAGAAGTCATCCGAGAAACAATTAGAAGATATAGCAGTAGTCAGAGAATTTCCGAAAGTTTTTCCCGAAGATCTACCTGGTCTTCCTCTAGTTTGCCAAATAGAATTCCAAATCGATTTAATTCCAGGAGCGGCACCATTAAATCGAGCACCCTACAGATTAGCTCCTTCAGAAATGCAGGAACTATCTGATCAACTACAAGAGTTAGCAGATCGAGGTTTTATCCAACCAAGTACTTCGCCCTGGGAGATCCTGTCTTATTTGTTAAAAAGAAAGACGGATCTTTTAGAATGTGTATCGATTACCGGGAGCTGAATAAACTCACCGTAAAGAATTGTTACCCATTACCCATGATCGATGATTTATTCAACCAACTTTAAGGTTCGAGTGTTTACTCAGAAATTAACTTAAGATCAGGCTATCATCAACTAAGAGTTAGGGATGAAGATATTCCCAAGACTGCTTTCAGAACGCGATACTGACACTACGAATTCTAAGTGATGCCATTTGGTTTAACTAATGCACCTGTTGTGTTCATGGACCTCATGAATCGTGTGTGCAAACCATACTTGGATAAATTTGTGATAGTGTTCATCGATGATATTCTCATCTACTCCCGTAACAAAGAAGAACACGCAGATCACCTAAGGATAATTCTAGAATTACTTAGAAAGGAGGAATTGTATGACAAGTTCTCCAAATGTGATTTCTGGATCAGTATCGTGCAATTTATTAGGCACGTAATTGATAGTCAAGGAATTCACGTTGACCCCGCCAAGATTAAAGCAGTTAAGAATTGGGCATCTCCTACCACACCCACAGAAATACGCCAATTCTTAGGACTTACCGGTTACTATCGGAGATTTATCAAAGATTTTTCGAAGATCGCAAAGTCTTTGACTGAATTAACCCAGAAAAACAAGAAGTATATCTGGGGAGAAGACCAAGAGTCAGCTTTCCAACTACTAAAACAGAAACTTTGTGAAGCTCCAATCTTAGCATTACCAGAAGGGAACGACGATTTTGTTGTTTACTGTGATGCATCTCATCAAGGTCTGGGAGCAGTGCTAATGCAAAGAGAAAAAGTTATTGCATATGCATCTCGACAACTTAAGCCTCATGAAGAAAACTATACCACACACGACCTTGAATTAGGAGCAGTTGTGTTCGCTCTTAAAATTTAGAGACACTATTTGTATGGCACAAAGTCTACTGTGTTCACTAATCATAAAAGTCTTCAGCATATCCTTGATCAGAAAGAGTTGAACATGAGATAACGCCGTTGGTTAGAATTGCTCGCAGATTATGATTATGAGATCCGCTATCATCCTGGAAAGGCAAATGTTGTAGCAGATGCCTCGACATTAGTCATGACCCTTCACCCAAAAATACCATCACAAATCCTCGAAGCCCAAACTGAGGCGATCAAGGAAGAGAACATCAAAGCTGAGAATCTATGAGGAATGGACAAAGCATTTGAAGTACGTCCTGATGGAACTCATTGTATCAAGAATCAAAGTTAGTTACCACTCTTTGGTAATTTGAGAGATTTAATCATGCATTAATCCTATAAATCAAAGTATTCCATCCACCCAGGTTCTGACAAGATGTATCAGGATCTAAAGAAACTCTATTGGTGGCCTAACATGAAGGCAATCATCGCTGAATATGTCGGTAAGTGTTTGACATGTTCTAGAGTTAAAGCAGAATGTCAGAAGCCATCCGGCTTACTGATACAACCAGAGATTCCTACATGGAAATGGAAAAGAATAACGATGGACTTCGTTACAAAACTACCCAAAACATCAAGCGGACATGACACAGTTTGGGTCATTGTAGACCGCCTTACCAAATCAGCATATTTTATCCCCACCAAAGCAACAGATAGTATGGAAACCCTTACAAGGTTATATATAAAGGAAATAGTCTCACGACATGAAGTGCCAATATCCATCATCTCGGATCATGACAGTCATTTCACATCCAGTCATTGCAGAATGCTTTAGGTACTCAATTTGACATGAGTACGGAACATCATCCCGAAACTGATGGACAAAGTAAAAGAACCATCTAAACACTCGAAGACATGCTTCGAGCCTGTGTTATAGATTTTGTAAAAGGTTGGGAAAGACACTTACCATTGGTAGAATTTTCTTACAATAACAATTACTATGCCAGTATTAAGGCAGCACCATTCGAGGCACTTTATGGTCGAAAGTGCAGATCACCTGTCTGCTGGGCCGAAGTTAGAGATGTTTAACTTACGTGACCATAGATAATCCATGAAACCACCGAAAAGATAGTACAAATCTGACAACGCTTGCAAGCTGCAAGAGATCGGCAAAGGAGTTACGCCAATGTAAGGTGAAAACCTTTGGAATTCCAAGTTGGAGATCGTGTTATGTTAAAAGTATCACCTCGAAAAGGTGTCATTCGATTCGGAAAGCGAGGGAAGCTTAACCCCCGGTACATTGGACCATTTAAGATCCTTAAAAGGGTCGGCCCAGTGGCATACACACTTGAGCTTCCTGAAGAACTCAGTAGTGTCCACAGTACTTTCCACGTTTCTAATTTAAAGAAATACCTATCTGATGAATCTCTCGTCATTCCAATGAAAAGGCTTTGGCTCGATGACACACTCAATTTTGTAGAAAAACCAGTAGAAATCATGGATCGAGAAGTCAAGCAACTAAGACAAAGTCATATTCCTATAGTCAAAGTAAGATAGAACTCTAAAAGAGGACCAGAATTTACGTGGGAACGCGAAGATCAAATTCGTGCCAAGTATCCGCATCTATTTTCAAACATCACTCCGACATCCAACTAATATTGGGTCGTGTTTTCTTTTAAGGTTGGGAGTACTATATCTTCCAACAATTTTCATCAATGTATTTATCCATCTATTAAACTAGATGCAATTGTCATCAATGTAATATCTACTTATTAAATTAAGTACAACCATTTTCATGGGAATATTTTTGCTTTATTCCATCTATTATGCAACGTAATCTTGCTCTAACATAAGTAAACGAGTCTCGCAACCCTACCTATGCCTATTTCATCAAACGTTTATAGCCTGTAAAAGTTATTTTTGTCACAAGCTATTCGTTTGATAATCTAATGTTTTCATACGTTATCATATTTTTTGTAACTTTTCAAAAATTGTTATTACAAAACGGATTTCAATTGTTTTTTAATAATAAAACGGTTTTTTTTTTTCAACACCATAAGTATATGAATTGTTTACATATAAGTGAATGTTGGCAGCTTGCAAGGAATGTGTACTAGTGTACAATGCATATCTTTTGAATAGTTATATTCATCAAAAACCAATGTACTACTCCAATAAAGCTCAAGTAAAAGTTAAACTGAATATTATTCTTAATAGGTCATCGTTCCTCCCAAAATTCATGTTTATTTCTTTCCACCACTTTGACAAATGTTACAATCTACTTATTGACACTAATTCTAAAATCCATGATAACTAAACCTAAACAAAACCCTAATTCTAACCTAAACCTAGATGAAAACCCTAAACACCTAAAACTAGTTCTAACCTAAAAATCAAGCACCTCAAGGTAGCTCATGAATAAACATCCATGAACCCTAGCTATTACTTGGTAACTACTCACAGTTAATTTTGCCACCCACTCCACTTACTGGTCACACACTCCAAGTAAACTTGGGCATAGCACTCTTTTCTTTTCACTCAATATATTTACACGCATACATGCATACATACACTTTCAATTCACCATACTTTACTTCTATAACGTAAAATCATATTCTAGCACATGCAATTGTAGAGAATAAAGAGGTTTAGATAAGTTGAAGCCATTATTTATAAGAAAAAAGTCTTTGATCATAACTTAATGTTGACCCATTTTCATCAATTTTAACCCATTCAAGCCTTTTGTATGGGTCTTCATCTTGTTCGATAAATCTCTTGTATTGTTTTAGATTATACATCAGCTCCTATACATCCTTATGATCTTATGAAATTCAGCCTTAATACATTATAAGCTTAATCTTTGGTTTTCCTTATAACCAAAAGCACTCTCTAAAACCCTAAAAACCTAAAAATCTTCTTTCGTGTTTCTTACAAGCTATTAAGCATAAGCTGTTTAATAAGATATTTCAATAAGCTTATTATCATTTCTATAAGCTTGAAAACTAATTCTTAAAGCCTTAAACCCTTCAAGTCTATTCATTTTAACACCAAACAAAACCCATTTGGTTTTTGTAAGCTCACAGCTCTTGTCATAAAAGCTATATGCTCATAAAAGTTTATTATTTTAGCTTATAGTAATAAGCTATAACTGCACTAATCATTTCTAAATCAAAAATATCAATATTATGGTTTTTGGACTTAATTCGCCAAATGTTTTCATGCGAAGGGGTATTATATCATTCTGTGAATTCTTGAAAAATATAACTAGTGGGGCTGAAAAATGTAATTATCCTAAAAGGTTTAACTTTCAATGGGTTGTGTTGTATACTTAAAGTTAAAGGTTTAATGTTTTAAAATTATTATTAAAGGGTTAATTTTGTAAATATATATATATATCAAGGGTATATATTGTCATTTTCATATTTAAAGGGTAGAATATAATACATTTAATATTAATTTTAAAAAATAATTTAAATTTATAAGACATCGATTTTAATAAAACCTCGTATATTTGTCGTTATCATTCGTCAATCGAAACACTTTTTTAAATTAAATTATGGTATTTATTTAACCTATGTATCATACGCTTAGCATTTTGAAGAAACTTAAAAAGATAAATCCTTTATCATTTAATCTAAAAGTATCACGTTACTAGGGATTTTCTTGTGAGGGGTTTCATTTGAGTAAACGTTTTGACGAGTTGCTGGATTTACGATTTAAAGTGTCCTAGCTCCTCAAACGTTTACTACATAACCTCTGAATTATGATAGCCCTAACAGTGATACGATATTTTCATTGTTATCAAACCAAATATACGTTATACTTTTGAAATAAGTTAGTAATACCAACAAATCAAACTAAGACTTGACATATTACCCCCAGGTTGCGTGACGAGGCTGTTTACTCTCATTTGAATTAAATTTCAAATCAATCAACTACCTTGATAAGGTGAGTTCATAGTCACACGTTTACATATTTTCTAAATCCCATAGGGAGATACATGCTATAAACCATGAATACATGTATTTTCCAACTATATGTTATCCTGATATATTATTGCCTAAGTTTGCTTTCACTGCCAGTATTTCTTAATCATGAACCATTAGTCACTTGCGAGTGAACGTGAATATTGTGGATAGATCTATTGGGGGTGATGACTCCCGTTGGTGTACCCGTACATAGGGTAACCAAACGCACTATATTTGAGAACAAAGGATAACTTTGGCAAGTTACCTTTCCTTAAGGACATTTGTTCCTTCAAGTCATTAAATTGACTTCGGATGTTAATGTTTGGTTGCACGAGCTTAGGGCAATAATTCTGTTTTCCATGATAATTGTATGTGTTGCAATTATTACCACTTATGATGACTTGTATTCAATTATTACATTTCAAACCTGTAAATTTCACTCAACCTTTGTGTTGATCCTTTTAGCATGTTTATCTCAGGTAATTGAGCAACTATGGCATGAAGTGGCATTGGACATGAGGACGTCCAAACCTGTTATCATTCAACTTTATGTTTTGAAATGTATTTTGGGACCTCTTTTGTAAAAACTCTGATGAATAATGAATGATAACTAAATTTTCCAAAACGTCTCTTTTGAGTCGTTTTCTATTATTGTGACTGATTCATGAAGTAATACACTATATTAACTTCCGTTGTTGTATGTCAAATATAGGGGTGTTATAGGTTTGCATAAGATTAGTATTGTGTATCATCTTCATCCACTCTCTTGATGTCTAAACATAACCCTAATCTTTTCTAATACTTCATTTTCATGGTTATATAGTGTTTATATTGTTAATCACCATCTAGGTTTATTTTATAAGTTTATAAAATAAAATGGCATGTATATAAATTCGATTTATGTTTTGTTCATGGTAAAATAATGCTTAAAATATGTTGGAATGAAATAACATGTTTTATTTAAGGATTTGCAAGCAATGAATAATTTATATAATTATTTAGAAAGTACTTGTTAATTATTTATTTATAAAGTTGGATAAATAAATAATTATGAAGGACAATTTACTTGGACATAAAATCATGAACAATAATTAGAGGACTAATAATATGTTGAAGATGTGTTACTAAATAAATTAAAAGTCTTGTAATAATTTATTATGTCAAAAGTTTATAAAATAAACTTTATACACCTTAAATTTGAACTGTTTTATTTTATAGTAAAAATTCAAAGTCTTAAAAATTCTAGAAGTATTTTTATATGATAGTACATATTATGAGGATTGTAAGCATATAAAGAACTCGAAAAACCGAGCTATAACGAAGAAGTTATGATATTTACAAGATTTCAATAAAAAGTATTTTTATAAAAACTGCTACAGTGCGAACTTGATCAAAATATAAGAATATTTTTCTATGATAGTACATCTTATGAGGAATCCAAATATGTAAAGAACACGAAAAACGAGATTATAACGAATGAGTTATACATTTTACAAGTTTACTATAAAAAGTGTTTTTATAAAACTAGTTTTATAAAAACTACATCTATTTCGAAACTGATAAAAATATATGGTTATTTTTCTGTGAAAGTACATTTAATGAGGATTTTGGATCTATAAAGAACTTAAAGATTGGAGCTATAATGAAGGAGATATGAGTTTTACGAGGTTACGATAATTAAATATATAAAAGTTATTTTATAAAAATCGTTACTGTTCCAGACCTGATAAAAATGAATAAATATTTTATCATGATAGAACATCTCAACACGATCTCGTGGATATAAGGAACTTTAAAAACGGAATTAAAACAAATGAGTTATGAATTTTACTAGATTACAATAATTAAATATATATAAAAGTGATTTTATAAAAATTTCAAGCCTATTGTTACTGTTCATAACAGATTATATAGATATTATAAATGTAATATTTTGTTAGATTTCTCAACTACGATCCCATACATATAAAGAACGTCAGAAATGGAGTTAAAACACGAAAGTTGTGAAATTATGAAAATTATATATATCTCTTGTGCACTATTTTTATATACCTCTTGTGCACTATTTTTATAAAACACACTTGCTGATTGAAACATAAAAAGTGACTTACGAGCATTTTCGGGTCCGTTTGGGCTATAAAACCTTAAAAAATAATGTCATACTGCTTATATAATATATAATATTTATATATGTTTTTAACTTTGTAAATATTATTTTATAAAATAATTAAACTATTTATATAATATCATTATATAAATAAAAAAAATATTAAAACAAGTATTATTAACAAATAATCAAATATTTGACAAAGATAATATTTGTATTTTTCAAATACAAATACTTAGACATTTATTTAACAAATGCAATTTAAACATTGTTTCAAGTTTATAAATTAAACAAAGACATTTAGATGGTGATGCAACTCTATAAAAATATATTGATGTATTTATATTAAATACATGACACTCATACGACCTATACTTAATTAGGTTGCATTCGAATTTGCCGAGATGATTTACACTATTTGATTTAGATAATCAAATCATTCACTGAGGTGAGTTCATAGCCCTATTTTATACAATTATAATGATTTACAACTTTTGGAATGAAAAACATGCATTGTTTTACATATTTGACGCAAGTACACTTTTTAACATGATTACGTATTTGCCTAAGTAGCGATATCCCACTGGCCCATTATCATGAACTGTCAATTACTTGGTGTAATCGCGAATGTTATAAATAGATCTATTTGGGACTGACATCCCCGTTCGGGTGAGTAGTGCTTACTGTGCCGGTTTACCGGACAACGAACGTATATCATGTTGAATTCAGGATGTTGCAGGTTGAACATCTACACAGGCATTGTTGGTAATTTATATTGCAATTCATACATGTCGAGCTTCAGTGTCATGAGCTTGGGGAAACGTAATTACATTTTTGTGATATTGTATGTGTTATAATAGTCATGCAGTTTGAAATCTTGCGATCCTACTTTATACATTACTTAAACCTATAAATTCACCAACTTTATGTTGACGTTTTAAAGCATGTTTTTCTCAGGTCAATAAGGTACAACAAACAAGGATACATTGGTGGTCATCATTTTAGAGTCACATTACTATAAAGATCTGTGTGTAATGCATTTTGGGGATATTTGTTATGTATTAAAATCTTTACATTTTCAAGGATGAATAATTTAAGCTTCGAGCTTTGTAACAAACAAGTTTATTAAATCCAATGTATCATTTTTAAATGACTCATATAGAGGTCGTTCTCATATCTTGTGCTATTGATCTATGAAGTAATGCCCCGGACCCTTATTCCGCTGCGACTCAATTTAGGGGTGTTACACTATGATTATGTTATCCCATACTCACCAACATCATATTTCATGTTTTGCCTCTTTGAGATTTTGTCTATATGCTTACGCCGCAACAGTCATGTTTATATGTCTTGTACAAGCATATGGTAGTTATCTAAATTATGTCTTTGCAAAATTGAGTGAACTCACAAATATATAACCCTATATGAGTGACTTGTGTGAATAAATAAATATATCTCTTTTGTGAGGTGCTTTGTTATATGTCTATGCCTGAAACGTTTATTAAATCAGATAAACACTTGTTAAAATATAAAAATTGATTTTTCTCCACGTCACGATAAATGATTCTTGTTTTCTCGCTTTGATTGCTTGAGGGCAAGCAATAGCTAAGTGTGGAGGGATTTAATAACGCCTTAATTATATATGGTTTAGGCGGCGTTATTGTATATATTTTCATCATTTCTCATGAACTTTTGATATTTAATAGCATAAAATGTGTGCATGTTCACTTGAAGTTGGTCCAAGCTAAAAATGCTAAAAATGCAAGTGTTTACGCCTCATGGAAGTCAATTTAAAAGAAAATAAAGAATAAAGTCCAAGATTAAGAAGAAGTACATCGCACTTCCATTGTGTGCGTCGCACTTGGTCACGAAATAAATGAAAGCAGTAAATACAAGAAGTGTGCTAGTTTTCCCCAGATGTGCGCCACACTTGTCCAAAGCATTAATGATTTCTAATCCGACATAGGCAAAGTAAGCCGCACTTTTTATAAAGTGTGCCGCACTTCACCCCTCATCCAACCTATAAATAGAGACGAAAATCAGCCATTTGGAGACACTCACAACTCAATCACACACACACGAAAGGGCTGCGGTCCGTTGGGTATACGAAAGTGATGAAGTTAAGGTCAAAGCTATGGCTAAAGAAATAGCTAATTTAGGATGATATAGCTTGATTGTTAAGGAAGAGAGGAGATATAGCTCGACTGTTAAGGACGAGGGGAGATATAGCTCGACCGTTTGGATCCGCGAAGGAAATCGCACAGATGTTCCAATTTCATGCTTTTGTTCCTAATTGGGTAAACCGGCTCATTCGCCTTTACCACTCCACTCTGTTTGTACTGGAATTGTCACAACCATTTAAAATGTAACTATCAATACACGTCCGCTTTTCTCCGCCTGAAACCCAAGAAGTTAGCTTTGCCAACACAACGAATTCACATAAGTAGTTTAAGTAGTAGCGCGTTCTTCTTCACTCAAAGGGGCAATGCACCAGGCCAGCGAAAGCTGCCTATGCGGTGGGTTTTCTTTTGATCGAACCATTTAGTTTCCTTTCAAGATTCATCGATTACCTCTAGGGGAGGTGAGCAGAGTGAGGGAGGCCCTCGTTATCCACTTTGACTCGTTTTTATAGTTTACACACTTTTGTATTGCCGCTAATTAGATTCCGAAATAGGTTCACTCATAAAATGCACATTTAGGTAGGTCAAGAAAGAACCTTCAGATTTCGATCTAATACAACAATGCATGCATTAGTGATTCCAATTGTTTAATTCTTTTTCGTTTATCGAATAAAATTTCCTATTCTTACTTGTTACTGGACAACTAACCAATTCCTTAAAAGAAAAAAAAAGATTCCAACAAAAAGCGGTTCTACAACTATGAATCAAAAATATTTTTAGCTCTCACATCTTCCAACAACAAAATATCTCTCAAGTCTTCATCATTTCTTGGAGTTCCAAGCACGAAATTCCTACAAGAATGAAGACGGTTTCATAATATTTAGTATAATACGGGTTTAGCAAGATTCGATACTTGTAAACGGGTTGTGTTTTGATCTATTTCCTATCCGAAACTCGTATGTTTCTTGTTTCCCTATTTAACTTTGTTATTATGAACTACGAAACCATGAGAGGCTAAACCTCTTATGACTATTCGGCTATGTTAATATAATAAAGAAGCGTTTGGTATTATTGCGATCTTATTAATCTCAAGTTTATATCGAAATCCTATCGTATTCGATCTTGTCAACTTTGTTTATCACCTTTGATTGTATATGCATAATGGTATAGGTCGAAAGACCTGTTGTGTGTTATATAGTTTTAAAGATTTGTCTACGATCTTTATCATTTGGTTGGAGAAATCCGCTTACGTTAATTGGTAAAAAAAATAGATTTAATATAATTGTAACTTGATTATTTGAGTGACACACTTGACCAAGTTAAACTAATATAAGTATTGAGTTAAAACAAGTTAATTTGTGAAAATGTTTTTTGACAAGAAAACCTTTTTATAAGTTAAGAATTAAAATCGAAGATCATTATTTTACCAATGTTGTTGAATTATATGAAACTACCCGAGTAGTCATATTTCTTTATCATTGAATTCAACCGTTATCATCTACTTACTATTCTACTTAAAAAAGTTATTATAATTTGTCTTAATTATTGTGATTATACGAACATAGCCAAATCTCTGTGGACGACCTGGTCTTACCTGAAACTGAAATTTTATTCTACAATAGTGGGTTATCTTTACTCGTGTGGTGTGTCTAAAAATCTATAAAAAAAAAAAAAAAAAAAAAAAAATTTTCAGTTATTATAAATTTAAAGCTTTCACAACACATCATGTGTGTTAAGGGATGGGTGTATAAAAAAGAATCAAAGAAAAAATGGTGTCGGTTTGTGGAAGAGGAAGTTTTGCTTGCCTATTTTGTGTGTTTAAAAAACATTGTTTACTTATGAAAAATTGTACCATGTCGAGGGGGGTTCTTGTATTTACGTAATACATCTGACTCTTGAATTCGTTCGTTTAACTATGACGTAATTAGTCATGTCCGTATGCCAGTTCAAGTGCTCATAAACGGAATTGTATTTATATATATTATATGTGTATGTGTGTGTGTGTGTGTTTTTATATGTTTATATATTTTCTATTTTTATATATTTTTTATGATTTATTATATATTTTCTTTTTTTATATTCTTTGAATATTTGTATCGTATGTATTGTATAGGTTGTGTTATTTTTTTTATATAATGTGCTGTATTTAGATATTTGTGTGTCTATATATAGTTTTGGAGGTATTTTACTTTTTATTTATATTATTTTGTATTTATATTTTGTGTTATGATAGATTAATTTAGTTATTTATTCTTTATATTATATTATATGACGGAGATATATTACTTTATATTTTTTTCGTTGAGATATTTATATATATTAGTTATCAGTTTTTTTATATTTTATATGTTATTTTAGTCTTATATTGTTATATTTTATATTATTTATTTTGTGTATTGTTATACTATTTATAATATAGTCTTTATAGAGATTATATATATATATATATATATATATATATATACGTATATATATATATACGTATATATATATATATACGTATATATATATATACGTATATATATATATACGTATATATATATATACGTATATATATATACGTATATATAGATATGAGTTGTAATGATTTAGTATAAAAGTGGCTTGCCGGTTTTCACAAAATTGATTGTGTTTTCTTGCTTTTGCCTGTGATGTGGTAGGATATGAGTTGTAATGCAGTAGGTTACTTGTGTTTTCTTGTTTTTGCCTGTGATGTGGTAGGATATGAAATGTAATGCAGTAGCTTATTATGATGCAGTAGATGTTAGTAATGCATGTAATGCATTAGGTTTCTAAAGTTCTTCATAATGTTGTTTGTGGCTTGGCGTTTTTTGGAAGTTAATTTTGTTTGCCTGCTATTGTCTATGATGTGGTAGAGTAATGCCTGTAATGTAGCAGGTTTCTAACGTTCTTCATACATGTATACACGTATATATATACACGTATATATATATATACACGTATATATATATATATATACACATATATATATATATATACGTATATATATACGTATAGATATACGTATAGATATATATATACGTGTATATATATATATACGTATATAT
>BQNB010050290.1:0-40871 GCA_026074375.1 Tanacetum coccineum | reverse complement strand
AATATATTTTCCAACATTGTACTGTGGCTGCTAGAATAGTTGAGGTATGAGAGAAGCTCCCCGGGATGTTTCCCTCCGATTGCTTCAAAAGCCACAACTCCAAAGCTATACACGTCACATTTTTCGTTCACAATCATGCTATATGCAAGTTCTATAGTATCATTACAAAAACGAATGTTAGAAGTAAATAAACTTAAGAAGCGTAAGAGTGTTTCGAAGTAACTACCTGGAGCAATGTATCCCACAGTCCCTGCGATCACTGTTTGGTTGGATGAATCAGGGTCAAGCAACCTGGCTGCTCCGAAGTCAGCAACGAATCCATCCATTTTTGAGTTCAAGAGAATGTTGTTGCTTGATATGTCTCTATGAACAATAGGTGGGTTACAATCGTGATGCATGTAAGCTAAAGCATGGGCTACATCTTTGATAATCTTCACCCTCTTCATCCATTCAGAGTTTCTCAAAGCTCTGATACCACTTGAAGGTCCTGATAAACTGAATGGATCTTTGCAGCCTATAAAGGATGATAGCCAAGATGTATAAATACAAACGACTATGTAGAAACAATGACTTGAATACAATGTGTTAATGCGGAATCTTAACACAGGTACTAAGAAGAACAATGAACAACTGAATAACAACTTTATTAAAGTGTTCTTGAGGATTACAGATTGCTAACTATGATATATGATTTGCTAAACTTCTTTGTTCATATATTCAACAACAACGTGTCTAACTATGCCAAAGGTGATCCTTTTATATACTAAGGATAACCCTAAAAGGCTTACAAATCTTTTTCTAAAATATCTCATAAATATCTTTTAAATATCTTCTCAACGGTACTAACTAACTTTCTACTAACGGTACTAACTAACTAACAGTACTAACTATTTTGTACTGTCGGTACTAAGTATAACTGACAGTACTAACTATTTGTACTGTCGGTACTAAGTTAAGAAAACATTAATCCTAACACTAACTTTTCACTCCACGAATTATTGGATGACCAGACCATTTCTCCAGTAAGATGATTCTGAGACTGATTTAAGAGCAATAAATATGGGAAGTCTCATTGATTAAGTGCTTGTCCAACAAAATGATTACCCGTAATGTCCAAGTATTCTAAGTTTCTGCAACCACGCACACTTGTGATAGCTCCCGTCATCATATTTTGAGAAAGGTTTAGATTTAAAAGAGAGCATGGATTAGCTAGTGACACGTTACCTGACAACTGGTTCGATGAAAAATCATGGTAAGAAAGATATGAGAGCTTCCCAATTTCTGGATGAATATCACCTACAAGACGATTATGATGAAGGTCTAAATGACTCAACTTCATCAAATATGTTATATCTAAGGGAATAGGCCCACTGATGCAGTTCATTGCAAGGTTTAAAAATTTCAGTTGGCTTAGGTTGCCAAAACTTGACGGAATTGGACCATCAAGATTGTTGTCGCTCAAGTCGAGAACATTGAGATTGACCATGGATCCAAAAGATGGTGGGATGAGATCCGTAAAGTTGTTTTGACTAAGATCAAGGTTTATTAATTGTGTGAGATTGGTGAGCCAAACTGGTAATTTACCTGTGAGTAGATTCCCACGAAATGAAAGATCGGTGAGGTTGGTGAGATTGGCCATGGAATCAAGATATGATGGGATCGAACCCATTAACTGGTTTTGACTAAAATCGACCGTAACCAAATTTCTCAACCTCACTAGCTGAGATGGAATAAAAACATTGAAATTATTATGAGAAAGATTGAGTTCTCTTAAACTTGTGAAGGAACCATGTAAATTAGCTCTTGAGGGAATTGGACCATGAAGATTGTTATTACTCAGATCCAACGTTTCAAGCTTATGCAAGTTAGTTATAAGTGCAGGTGGAATGGATCCAATCAATTGATTTGTGCTTAAGTCAAGGTAGATGAGATTCACCATGTAACCAAACGATGAAGGAATTTTACCAATAAAGTTGTTACGACTAAGATCTAGATTCTTCAATCTCACAACCTGACTTGGGAGGATACCAGTGAAATAGTTTTTAGAAAGATCAATGTATTCCAAACGGGTGAGACTGGCAAACAAGAAATGTATTTTACCTGTGAGATTGTTATTAGAAAGATTAAGGTTTTCCAAACAGGTGAGATTGGCAAACGAGACAGGTATTTTACCTGCGAGATTGTTATTAAAAAGATAAAGGTATTCCAAACGGGTGAGATTGGCAAACGAGAAAGGAATGTTACCTGTGAGATAGTTATCAGAAAGATCAAGGTAATCCAAACGGGTGAGTCTTGAAAATGAGACAGTTAATTTACCAGTCAAATCATTATTAGAAAGATCAAGGTGTTTCAAACGGGTGAGATTGAAAAAAGAGACAGGTAATTTACCTGTGAGTTGATTACCATTAAGGGAAAGATGTGTTAAATTTGATAGCAAACCAATCTTCTCCGAGATGCTCCCTTCAAGCTTGCAGTTATCAATATTAAGTTCCTCAAGGTTCGGAAATGAAGCGAAGTCAAGACTTCCCAGATCACCTAGACCTTCATTATCATAACAGTCAAAGTCTATTGAAATGACACTACCTGCTTTGTTGCAAGTGATATCAGGCCAAGTACAATAATCTGAAGAAGCATTTCTATCACCCCACCAATCAGTTTCAAGCAAAGCTTTTGCTTCACCTGATTTGTTGAAATCATTAGCACTGGTTTTTGCTAACACAAAAAAGAACATCATAAGCACATAAGTGTTAGTGTGCATATGAACAGCAAGATTTTTGGAGGAAGTAGGACACATTGTTAATGCTCGTTTGATCGTCAAAAATCACAAGTAAGTAATCAAGATTAATCATATGATATATAGTTGGTAATCATCATGCATATATGCATACACAAAACTTTCTAATATTTCAAGTCTATGGCAAGTCTTTGTTGAAAAATTCCTATGGGTTGGGCACAGTTTCCACATTATTAATGTTTGTCAAATCATGCCCAATTGGGGTATCTACTTTCCAAGTCAATGTTCATGAGTAAATAACAACCTTCTTTGTGCAAAATTTCTAACCCGCATGATTGGCTCACATAACTTCAGTATGAAGTAAACAAATGAAGCAAATTCAAGATGTTCGAGATGACTAGAGTGGGATTCACATAAATCATGTATTCTGAAGGGTACAAGTGATAAGTATTCCTAATAAAAGCTATTTCTTATCAACAAACCCACCTTTCAACAAACCCATTTGAAACACCTTTCAACCAATCCCCACAAACACACGCACCCGACGACGTTAATAATGGGATAGAATTCATAGAAATTTTCCATAAAGAAACTGTTATTGACCAACGTTTACTCTATGCTATTGACTTGGAAAAGTAAAGGATTTTGTGTATGCATATATCAATAGTTACGTTGTTGATAAATAAACAAACATTAATAATGTCGTCTACTTCCTCCATAAATATTACATGTGATCATCTGTGCATGTTTATATATGTGTTTGTGATCCTTCTTTTTGTATTACCGCATACGAATGCTAATAATTTCAACATAACGTTAGAAGCAAAGGCTCTTGCGGATTGGTGGGGTGTGGGCAATGCTTATTCAGATTATTGTAATAATCTTCCTGGTCCTCGGAAGCCTTGACTTCACTTCATTTCCGAAGGAAGCATTCCAGAGCAGATTGGTATGCTATCAAATTTGGCCCATATTTAACTTGATGGGAATTTTCTTACCAAATTAGTAGACCTTGATCTTTCTGGAAACAATTTCACAAGTACTATCACAAAAACCGGCTTTTAGACCGGTTCAAAACTACTTTTAGACCGGTGACTCAGGAGGTCTGAAAGGGGGGAGGTCCAAAAGGGTAGCAGTCATTTAGACCGGTTGGTGCACCGGTCTAAAAGACAAGTTATTTAAACCGGTTTTAACACCGGTCTAAAAGGCTTTTATTTAGACCCTTATACCTGCTATATTTAGAGAGGTTAGAGCACCGGTCTAAATACCAACTGCTGGCAAAAAAAAATCTTTTTGTCCCCAGAATAAGCAGTTTTCACAGTAAGAAGCAGTTAATAAAAAACCCTGTAACCAGACACTTTGATAACCAAAATCCAATAAGCTGCTAATTCAAATAGAAATCCATACATAGTCTAATTCAAAAAGAAATCCAAACATTGTTCAAACTAAACAACAGTCTAACAACACCTAAATTAACAAAACCACACGAGAATTATATTCTGCTGTCAAAGACTCAAGATATAATAAGCTGAACGGGGCTGCATTAAATGAATGCTATTTTGTCATGTCTTTTGTGCCTCTAAGGTTTGTATTTCTTCCTGGTGAGATTCAAGAGACCTCTGCATCATGAAAAAGCAAAAGTTATCAATAGACCTATCAATTAGTGAATCCAAGCAGCCCTAGATACATAATATTTCATAAGCATTTTCAATAACTTTTCAGAACAAAAAAAGCAAGTGAAGGGACACTATAACGTAATATATGAAGACAAACAGAAAAATATTTAATGCTTACCGCTTCATCATCCTCTCCATTAAAGCAATTGACGGGTTGGGTTGATCACACACACAATTTATCTGTTTCTTTCTTGATATTTTTATGAATAATTAATGCTTTCATTATAAATAAAAAAACAACACAAAATACACTAATAAGTTTAAGCCGCGTTAACTGGTTTTGTTGGTTTGGCTTGTAGAAATAAAGCACAAACCAAATCAACCCATTCACAAGTAAATGGGTCGAAACCGACTACTATTCTATATACATAGTATTTTTTTTCAGCTAGTACTTAAGACACTTGTGTTAAGGCTTCGGGTAAGAAAATTTACCCAAAACTATTAATTCATACATGAAAAAATATATTCCAAATGAATTTTAATATTAGTCAAGGAAGAATCTTTTTTTAGTAAAGAATATGAGGTTTCATATCCACGTATTTGGACCACAGTGAAAAAGTCCAAAACTCATAAATCTGGTGTTGCCAACTTTTTATAATCTATTAAATGTCCTTGTATGCATGACAGACATTAAATGATCTACAGCTAAAATCTTTGTTACTATGTTAAATTTGTTGACCTTGTCTAGATACTTGATCGACGCGGTATATAATTAATAGAAGAACATTAAACTCGCTTACTTTGGAATCAGCTCTAAGGAGACAACTTTTTCCATTACGTGGAGGCTGACATACCTGCCAAACACCAAAAGACACACATTAGGTATAAACATAATTGTTGCACATGTCATAAAGTACCCTAGATTACCAACTAAAACTATAACAGTAACGTGTCATGTACCTCTGAAAAGACAGTTTTTAGTTGCCTAGTCCAATCACCTAAAGTCCGGATATGCACACTCAGGTAATCTCCAGGGGCAGAGGTAATGGAAAACGGGTGCCTGTGAACATGTATTGATTGTTAAGTTGGTTTCATTACAAGACTTTAATTATTAAGTGTGAATTTTTATTTATAGATGGCAAAAATAGTGATACTAGTAAAAGTACATGTCTCAGACCAATAAGAAAAAAGTCTTCAAAAGAAGGTATGTAATATTCCCCAATGAGGCTCACTCGCAGAAAGTTTTTCAGGACCAATAACCACTTCTTACGTGTATAAAACCATAATAATAACAAATATGACAATCAAGCCTGAGTATATCTTACAACATTACATAATCCAAATAAGTTGTAAAACATATCAAATTCTACCAAGAATGTTACAAATATGCCTACTTGGTTATAATTTAATTTATTTGGCCAATTCATAAAATAAACATGAAAGGACTTACCTTCAATCAAAGTTAATGACAGGTCCTAAGATGATGGTGTACAAAAATACCCTCAACAGTTGCCCAAATTTGAGACCCAAAATACCATAAGATACCTAATCTGAAATTTATAATAAGATTGAGAGTGAACAGTATGACATGGATGCATATAAAGATTCAAAACTTTTTTACAAAAACCCAAACTAAAAATTAGAGATGCCGTACCATTCAAACATTTACTAGAAACCTAACTTCTATTTAAATACAAATATCCAATTAACACAATTTGTATGAAAAATCGACAAACACACCAACAAATATTAATAATTATGGAATAAAGACAACTCCCTGGTTAGGGCTAAGGAAGCAATGGTAGTTGACCGACTGACAGTGGTGGTTAGCAGATCTGATTGTGGTGGGAATCAAGTAAACGGGCCTTAAAGACCGGTGGGAATCAAGTAAACGGGCCTTAAAGACTTATTGAGGGAATAAAATGTCTTTTAGACGTGTGATTTTTGTAGAAGGTCTTTATAAGGAGGTTTAAAAGCTCCTTTTTGTAGTATCTAAGATAGAGAACTTGATCATATAGGCTAGCTAGTAGCATTTTTATCAAACAAACCAACATATTACATAAAGAAAAATTCAACAAGTCTAAGCTTTTCGATCTTGTTCTTACATTCCAACGTATTTTGAGAAAAAGAAATCGTAGACCAAATAAAATTGTTGATGTATATGGGATTGAGTGTATTATTTTTAAGTTTAAATTCTTCTTATTTTGTGAAGAAATTGTTGATGTATATGGGATTGAGTGTATCTTGGTGAAGTTTAACATATGTAACAAAAAAGTATTTGATACCAAGTGCCGTAATATATGTTAGCTTTCAAGTATCCTCGTACTTTTAAATTAGTCTATTAATGATTATGCCACGCTCCTTTAAATTTAGTCCATGACGTTTTTTGTTACAGCTATGGGACGAAAAAATTTCTTCTTGTTCTTCTGAGGAACAAAAAGATGCTATCCGTTATTACTATGCATGGGTTCTTATTCACTCAAGAAAACCTGATGACCTGTACCGTGGGATGAATATGCTTAAAGGTGAGTAAACATGATTTTTTATGACATGTTGTTTAATTATTATTCATATTCATTGCTTAACTGGTTAGGACTGCAGGTTCAGTAGTAAACACTAAAATTAGCTCCAAACAAAAGAAAAAAGAGATGTATTTACTTGCTGTTGGGTATTTTAGATCTTGGCACTACATAGAAAGTGAAAATTTTGTTAGCATGTGCTTAGAGGTATCAATTAATCCTTCAATCATCTTTATATTCAAAATGACTAGGGGGCAGTTTGGTTTAAGGGTTTAGGATGAAAGATTGACATTTGGACTGATAAATAATGTTTGGTAAATTTGGGTGGGATTTCTGTACCGGGCTCACTCCCCATAATTATCTTTTTGTGAAAGGCAATGATATTGGTAGGTTTTGATTGGTTTTAAAAATAAATGAGGGTTTAATAATAGTTTAAAATTTTGTAATTATTTCCTAGCCACACATTATTTTCGTACAAAATTGGTGTGCTATTATTTCGCAATTTTATGTACTTATTTAAATTTTAAAGTAATATAAAACTTTTTATTTTATTACTAACCTTAATATAAAACAAATAACTTTTACATTTTCTCTCTCTTACATCAAATCCAAATTTAAATCATAATCCAAATTCAAATCCAAATCCAAATCCTAATCCTAAACCCATTTACAAACCAAACGGGCCCTAGAAATGATAATTGTATAACAATTACCAACGGGTCTAGCGGGTCAACGAAAAATTATATACTATGTATCCCTTTGGCCTTCAATATAACACCGTTCACATAAAATGTTCTTATCATTAATGCCAGTGATTTGATTTTACAGATTAATCCTAATTGTCGGAAGTCACTTCTTCTGAAGGAAGCAATTGCATATCGCTATAAACAAGGTAAGTCAAAACTGATGTTACTTCTACGTTTAAAAAGTAAACTTATTATTCTAACGGTGCTTTTATAATATACTAGTTTCGGAAATTGATGGTTTGTGAGTGTTTTGTTTTTATACGCAGAAGGAAAAAAGAGTAGCATATTTGTTGATCCCCCTATCACGTCAGTTGAATTTGTGACTGGCATACTAGAAGCTAATCCTCGCTCTTCACATCATACATGGGGCATTGAGGTATCCTTGTTTTCTATACATCGTATTTTACTTGCTTCGACGGGCATTCTGTGCTTATTTTTTCTTAATGTTCTCTCGTATAGATAAACAAAATGCAAACACCTACATTACTCACCACACCTGTAAATATTGGGTTTTTACAGAAAGTACCTGACTGGGCGCATCCAATCACTCCCCAGAAATATAGTCAACATCCTTCTGAAAAAACTACTTCTCCACTTGATTTAATAGAGGGTAAAATCATAACTGTTTCTTTATTTTTACCTTTTTTTTAAAGTTATTTGTGCTATTGGAATTTGGTGGTATGTCACTATTTTGGTTTATGCTATGCACAGAATTACTTTGCGTATCCCTTTTCTCCATGGCAACTATTGGATATGTATTTGTGATATGCTATGGAATTTCGTTTTTTCGCCCTAAATGATGTTGGTAAGCTCAACTTGCCCATGCGTTTCATTTAACTTGAGTTTTGGTTTCAAGTTTTAAATATGTATTTGTAGACATCCATGATATTATGTGAGATGAAATTATTTAGGTGTGATTGTGAACTGTGATGTGATTATATGTCCGGTGAACATCACGTTTGTATTCCTATAATATTTGGAATAATACCTATGTATAGGAGAATGCAATGCTGGCTAGTGTGGATAAACTATAATAGTCTTAGTGAACGAGAATGTCTACTCGCGCGTTGCGACGGTCTACTAAAGATGAAAGTGTTAAAGGCGACATGTGTTTCATTCAACTGTTTTTTACTTTGTGTGACTGATTTCAAGGGTGTTTTCCTGCTTGTTTTGTACAAAACGTTTTATGAAAAACAAGGGTGTTTTCTTTCCACTAAACATTATATAGAAATCATGAAGCTAGCAGCAGACCAGTGCCAAAATCTTCAAGAATTTTAGTATAGCACTAAAGTTTCTTACATTACTACAACAATCTTACTCATCATCTAATGGCCTAGTTGGGTTAAATCAATCACATAAACTCATAGTGTTCAAATTATCGACCACATATATAAGTTTAAATCGAGCGGACAAGAACAAACCGGTGGTGGCAAGTGATGAGAACAAGCTTAACATCAACTACATCTTCCGGTTTAAGTATGTGTCCACCAATACATGTATTTGCAAGGTTTTGACATCCTACATAAATAAACCACGTTGATAAGAAAACTGAAAAACTCGTCATAAAATCTGATTCGACATAAGTACTGAGTTGTTCCAACATCATAAAGCACATTAAGTCATAAGGGGTTTTTTTATTACTTTTAAACATAAAAGGGTTGTTTTCAACTTGGTGAAAAGTGTAATATAAATGTATATGCATGAATGGTCTTTTGTTACATGTATATTGAGTGTTCTAGCATTATAATCCAAATAAAAAAATCACCCATTATAACAAGGTTTAAAGTAGCCTTCAAGCCCCTCTTATACTAGCTTAATGGTTACTCTTCTCAAGTGTGAAAATCAAGTATGCTATTAAGTTTTTCTTGCTTCATGATCCAATTTGGTCATTATAGACCATATATTACCCATGCGCTTTAAACAAACTGATTAGTTTCAACTTTTAACGACTATATTTGTCTTCACATATATTGGAATGTACATGAAGCAAAAATCAAATCTAGAACATTCTTGATAGTTGATTCAATAGAGAATCAATATAGTAAAAATGATTGTGGCCCATGAATCACAATTATTGTTGCCCATCCCATTCCCGGTCATTATTTGCTTTAATTTGGACTTTCGTTTTCAAATAAAAGTTGCTAAAGTAATTGCTTGGACATGGGCTTTTGGCTTTATATACATAAACTAGATTAACTTAAAAGGTGCACTGTCTCAGGCTAGGTTATTAGAGAAGGATCGGTTGCCATCGAAAAAAGATATACATGCGAGATCATCCGAAAAGGGTGTACGAGGCCAAAGTTTCCCCGTCGATCTAAATCTTTTGTAGGATACGAACGTGACAAAAGTAATATTGTACAAGAGTAATGTCTAAAACTAATGAAATTGAACTGAGAGTATAAGTGATTTCAATGTAATTATATAACTTATGCAATAACCAGGAAAACCGATCCGACCCGCACCCCTCGACCCGCACCAGTTGACCCAGCTCACAACCCGGCCCATAACCAGTTGACCCAGACCATTTTTCGGCCCAGCACATTTACCCGGTTGACCTGGCCCATTTACCGGCCCATGTAAATTTTATGAAATCCCCCCTCACACTATGTGGCAAATTACGAAAACTAACCTCACTTTAAATAAATTAACAAAATTTACCCTCCCCACTAACGGCTGTTAAGTAACGATCGTTAGTTTTTTTTTTAACAATTTAAGAAAATAGTTTTTGGAGTCGGCCGTTACTTAACGACCGTTAAGTAACGATCGTTTGTCCTTTGCGCCCCGCAGCGAAGCGCGGGTAACCCACCTCGTTAGACATTATTTACAAGAATATATCTATATAAAGGATTAACTTAGTGAAACAGCCATACACTAGTAATAAACAAGAAAAACATGCTGGAAAAACAAAATAGTGTTATTAGATGAATTAATGAAAGTGTAAATACTCGTGAGTCTTGAAATGAAAGTGTAAATACTCGTGAGTCTTGAAATGAATATGATCCGATTGTACTTTTATTAGATTAAGTAAAATTTTACTTTATATTAAAAGAAGACATAAATAGACTGTACTTTGCGATCCAATTTGTATGCAAGCATAAATGCAAAAAAATTTAAAATAGACCGGTCGCCTAAAGTGTTTATTCTTAAAATTCTTAAGTCGTCTAAAAAACTTTTCACTTTTTTTGTAAGTTACTTTTCATGCATGTTTTTAGGAAACCTATTTTTTTAGGCGACTTTAGGCAAAAAGTGACTTACATGTCTGAAAAATAACTTACACAAAAAGTGAAAAAAGTTTTTTAGGCGACTCAAGAGACCAGGCGACTGGTCTATTTTGGGAAGTTTACTTTTTAAGGTCTAAAAAGTGTAAACATTTTAGTCGACCGGTCTATTTTGGGAATTTTCTCTTATGTTTTTACCTTTTTAGGAAGGATCCGATCATGTTAGACTTAAGATACTCGTGCCATCTGAGACCTGTCGATGAGACGGCGCCACAATGACACCAGAGTTGATGCCGTCAGGTGTTGCGAGATTAAGGCAAGCCGCAGTGGTCCGGTCTCATTTTTTTTGTCTTTTTTCACACGATGACAGTACTTTTTGCACGACATCATCACTTAATAAGAAGAGGATGTGTGTTTCGATGTTGTGATGAATTTGATGTTATATGAAAAAAAAACACTTTATATGATGTCATCAGCAAGACAACACCAGGGTACTAGTGCTTTTAGCAAGATTTTTTATTATTAATACTAGTTACATTTTATTTTATTAAACACGTATCTCAAAGCTTCCATGCATGGTCGGCAAATCTATTTGTTAGGTCCAAGGTTTGAATATATTCTTTTTGACTATACTAGAGCTTCAATAAGCATTGTCTTGTGTATATCCTAATGATGTTTTTTACTTCCTTAATCATCATTGTTTAGTCACGGACCGAGCATCGGGTCAAAACCAAACTTAACCGACAAAAATTAAACCAAAATAAAAACCGAGTTTAAGAAAAAAGTAAATTGAGAACCGAGTCGAAGTGAACCTAGCTAAAACGAAACAGAACTGAACCGGTTCGGTGCAGTTATATAGTTTAGGTTCCGAATCGAGTCAACCCAAAACCGAAAACCATATATATATAACCGAAACTGAACCAAGTAAGGTCGGTTCGGCTTCGACCGGACTGGTTCAGCTGAGTTTTTCGGTTCGATTCGATTTTTGATCGATGTTGCTCAATCATGTTCTAGTCTTGTAAAACTATACGTATTAAATAGCCACGAGTGAATTTCTATACATCGTTCCTTGTGAAACAGATAAAACTATACGTATTAAATAGCGGTAGACTTAAAACATGTAACTTAAACATATAAATTTAATTTAATTTCACAAATAAAAAGACTTTATCCCGTTTACGTACATCTGAGTAGTGTTAGACTTAAACATATAAATCAGGGCTTATGATATTGGTAACCCCCCTAAAACACCATTGGTACCCCTTTGGTTTTTCCGGTTTTTTTTTATTTTTTTAATTTTTTTTAATTTTTATATTTTGGTATATAAGCTTAAGGGCAAAAATGCTTTTTCTAGGCTGTTAACACACAATAAGCAAGAAAAGTAAGAAAATAAGCAAACCAATTCAACATACCATCATAATGAACTACTAGGAACAATAATAAGCAAATGGAATAAGCTCAATAAGCCAAAAATTGGCTTAATACCCTCAGCAGTACTAACTTAAGAGTTAGTACTAGTAAGAGTATATTTTAAGCCTAGGACGACAATTTTTGGCTTAAAAAATAAGCAACAAAAAGGGCTTCATTAATGTCTAAAACAAAGTGGACTTATCAAATAGCATATTGGCTATTAGAAAAGATCAAAATGCAAGGCTGAGGCCCCCTAATAAGCTAGAACAGAATGCCTAAAAACGACCCCTTAGCACCAGGGTAAATAATCTAAACAAAAGGGAGCTAATTTGACAGCTTAAAATAAGCTGTCAAATAAGCTCAAAATTAAAAATTAAGCTAAGACAGATTAAGCTTGGCTTAAGGTGAGCTTGTGCTCAAAGATTCATCAACTGAAAAACAATTCTTTTAGGATTTGGAATGAACAGCTTAACTGGTTTTTACTTTTGAACTTCAAAAAAATAATAACAAATGAGTAAAATAAAACTAAGGACTCTAAGGCTTTTACTACTTGATTTAAACACATATAAATGACACAAACCAGCACATAACTTAAGTTTCCTAAAGTTTAATCAAATAAGCACATAAAACTTTTCTAAAACTAACAGATCCTAAGAAAACAAATAAAAACTTGAAAAACACTTTTTTGAACTTGAAACTTTGGAAAACAGACTAAAAAAGAGCTCAATAACTTAAGCTAAAGCTAGCCTTATGGCACCAACCCATACCACTCCTGTTTTGACCCATTTTGGTCTTCTCCTAAACACCCCTTAATATTTTAAAAAACGAATTTTAAAGTTATAAAGATTGGTTTAGGCATAAGTTTAAAAGAAACAGGTGTCAAACAAGTCATAGTAAAGTCATAAAGAGTAAAAAACAAAAGCAAATAAGCAAAATAAGACATAAAAAAAAGTTGAAAAAAGCTTGGCTAGAAGGACAGTAATTTTTAAGCAAAAAATTAAAAATGAAAGCATAACCTTAATCCTTAACTCCAAAACAGGAATCTGGAGACCAAAATAAAGCCTCTAAAACAACACCAATCTTATAAAAGTTTAACTAAGAAAACTCAATGAGCCATCCTTGTTTCCTCATTCATCCTTTTGCTTGATCAAACAGTGACTTTTTTTTCTTTTAAATTTTCCTTAAATTTTTGTATCAAAGTTGAAAACATATTATATAGAGCTTATATCAAGAGCTTATAAGGTTTTTAGAGAGACATAAGTAACTTAGAACACAAATGTAAAACTAAACTGAATTTCATTAATAAGAGAATACAAGTACATTAAGTGAGAAATTTAACTGAACTAAAATTACACATTTAAAAAAAAACTAACTCTCTCTAAAAACTAACTGTTTGCCACACTGGGCTTACAAAAGCTTAAATAGCAAATAAGACCTAGGGATTGGTTATTGTCTTCTCTTCTCTTTTTCCCTAGGGTGTGCTTCTTTGTAGACAACATTTGATCTTGTGTGCTTGTTGTGAGAGTGTATAAAACACAAGGTGCAATCATGCCCTTGTGATTTAACTTGGTGTGCCACTCAAAATGATCTCACCCTAATGATTTCTTAGAGCCCTATGAAAATTAGAGGATTGCCAGCATGTACAAAGACCATGTGGGGGTTGGGGCTTTATGAGGGATGAAGGGTTTGGAGTGGGATGTGGGAAGGTCAACGAGGACGATAGAGACAGTTTTTTGTGGTATGTAGGAGTTTGGCGGTAAAAGCTTGGAAGATGTACAGTACATTACAACCATGCTGAAGTTTGTTTTTGGACATGATTGGTCCCTCAAGATATATTTTTGTGTTTTGCACCACACGTCCAAGGTGTATATACAAGTATAGGGATATGACAGAAAACAACCCCAAGTGATATAAAGGTAATACACCCATGGTCCTTGCGAGTTATAACTTTGGCTAGTTGGCAGATTTGGCCCTTGTGAGTATTTTTCCTCTTTTTCTTTATAAAATAAGTTAGGGACTTGGCAGAATTGGTCCCTAAACTTATTTTTCTATCACTTTTTGACTTTGATTTGCGGAGCTTTGACTTTGGTTTACTTTTGACATTTGGCTTTGTCTTGACATTGTCTTTCCAGCTTTTTTCAATTTGCCGTGTGTCCGGTTTTGTCGTTTGGCTTTGTTTTTCCTCCTTTTCTTAGATATCCGTTCCTGCACAATACAATTAGCAAAACAAGCATATATTTGGCATTTTAAGTCCGTTTTTGGTTATTTTAACTTGTTTTTAAAGGTAAAAGGTGTGTGTAATTAAACACATACCAGTTGTGCAAACCATTTCAGTATGTTTTTTTATTTATTTGTTTGGTTAATATAGAATCAATGCAAAGAGATGTCATTTTTCAATTCACATACATATAACTAGGAAGAATATCTTGCTTAATATAAAAAATTAGATAAACATAGTAAGAATGTTTATGTATTACTACATTGCTGACAAATTATTTTACCAATATGCAGAACTTCAAAAGTGCGGTTGTTCATGATATGATGAAGCTGTGAGATTTGACTGACTAATACCCTCAACGCGATAGTTCCTGTGAAACTTCTTTCATTGTTGTCCGAGCCTTTGGATCTGTGAGTATCAATGACAGCGCCACTTGACAAACACGCATATTTACCATTTCTAATACGCCTGACCAGTTGTGTAAGAGAGTCCGATTGGACCCCAATAATTTTCCATACATTGTACCATGACGGGTAGAAGAGTTTTTTTAGGTATGAAAGAATCTCTCCGGATGTATCCCTCCAATGTTTCAGTGCCACCACCCAAAGTTATACACACACATTTTTCGTTCACAAACAATCTATATTCTATTTCCTAAATGAACCATACCAAAAATAATAAAAGCAAGTTTTAGCTGCAACTAGCCAGACGTAATAAATTTAAGAAGCATAATTAAGTTGTAGAATAACTACCTGGAGCAAATGAAGACACAAGATTTCTGTGATCACTGATTGGTTAGACGAATCAGGTCAAGCAACCTGTCTGCTCCAATTTTTAGCAACGAATCCCTTCCAATTCAGAGTTATAAGAGAATGTATGTTTTACTTGATATACTCTTTTAACAAAATGTGGGTGTTTCAATTCAACTACAACAGCTAATTATCCAAACCCCTTCAACAGCCAATTCATCGTCACTCGTGCACAAAATAGGCTCCCACTTTCCATGTAATCAGGAAGTGCATTTGTAATGCTAAACAAAAGCCTTAAATTTCGAACATTGTTTTTGTTGCCTCATTTTATTTAACACTTGGACATCTTTCATGAAGCAAAGGTCAAATTCAGTTGCTTAAGCAAATGTATTGTCCGCTTTGCAGTTTTTGCTGCTTAAACACTACCATAGCCACCGTTCGAATGCAGTATATTGAGGGCAAAATCTTTGTATCATGAGAGGAGTCTTCAAATGCAATTGATCCAATCATAATTCATTAACAAGCAGCACATCTCCATGATATGTGATTTTCAGGCTGTATTTTCTTTGTGGTTGCCTTTTTACGACTGTAAAACAAATACGTAATTACTAAGAAACAAAGTCCAAGGATAATGGGATGAACAACGGTCAAACAAGGTACGTGTTGTTTTCTTTGCTTATGTTCATTGCAAGCTAACTTTTCACTCCACGAATTATTAGATGACCAGACCATTTCTCCAGTAAGATGATTCTGAGACTGATTTAAGAGCAATAAATATGGGAAGTCTCATTGATTAAGTGCTTGTCCAACAAAATGATTACCCGTAATGTCCAAGTATTCTAAGTTTCTGCAACCACGCACACTTGTGATAGCTCCCGTCATCAGATTTTGAGAAAGGTTTAGATTTAAAAGAGAGCATGGATTAGCTAGTGACACGTTACCTGACAACTGGTTCGATGAAAAATCAAGGTAAGAAAGATATGAGAGCTTCCCAAATTCTGGATGAATATCACCCACAAGATGATTATGATGAAGGTCTAAATGACTCAACTTCATCAAATATGTTATATCTAAGGGAATAGGCCCACTGATGCAGTTCATTGCAAGGTTTAAAAATGTCAGATTTGGCTTAGGTTGCCAAAACTTGACGAGAATGTGGTCCAACAAGAATTGATGTCCGCACAAACGATAACATTGAGATAGACCATGGATCAAAATGAAGGAGGGATGAGAACTGAAAATATGTTTTCTACTAAGATTCAAGATTAATAATTGTGTACGAATGGTGACCAGACTGGTAACTTACCTGGGAGTAGATTCCCCAGTGAAATGAAAGATATGTCATGATGGTTGAGTATTTGCCATGTTAATCAGATAATGATGGGATCGAACCCGATAACTGGTTTTGACTAAAATCGACTGTAACCAAATACCTCAACCTCACTAGCTGAGATGGAATAAAAACATTGAAATTATTATGAGAAAGATTGAGTTCTCTTAAACTTGTGAAAGAAACATGTAAATTAGCACTTGAGGGAATTGCACCATGAAGATTGTTATTACTCAGGTCCAGATGTTACATCTGGATGTAAGTTTAGTTATAAAGTTGCAGGAGGAAAGGTGATCCAATCAATGGATGTTGACCTTAAGACAAGTAGGTTCGTATCACCATGAACCCAACGAAGAATAGAAGTTTGACCAATAAAGTTGTTACGACTAAGATCTAGATTCTTCAACCTCACAACCTGAGTTGGGAGAATACCAGTGAAATTGTTTTTAGAAAGATCAATGTATTCCAAACAGGTGATATTGGCAAACAAGAAATGTATTTTACCTGTGAGATTGTTATAAGAAAGATCAAGGTTTTCCAAACGGATGAGATTGGCAAACGAGACAGGTATTTTACCTGTGAGATAGTTATTAGAACGATGAAGGTATTCCAAACGGGTGAATTTGGCAAACGATAAAGGTATGTTACCTCTGAGATAGTTATCAGAAAGATCAAGGTAATCCAAACGTGTAACACCCCCTTATTTGACATATAGCAGCGGAAGCTAATTTTAAGGTTTTGCAATCTGCATTTGAAAGATACAATAGAGTTTCCAGACCTTATTAGAACCGGGCTGACATTTCTTGAAGTCCAACACTCCTTAACCAATTGAGGGAAATCCTTGTGACTTAACAAACTTTTATAAAACTTGAATGGAGAGGGCCGAAAGTCGGTTGTCATATTAGATAAAAAGATTGGAGTATGATCGGAAAATTCTCCAGGTAATGCAACCGTATGAGAACCAGGCCAAAGATCGATTACATGTTGAGAGACAAGAATTCCATCGATCTTACTAAGCTTGTTGCCAAGATTGTTCATCTTTGTAAACCTCTTAGCACCCATTGGTAAATCGACAAGACTTGATGTCGATATGAAATTATCGAATCTTGAATCTCCTCTTGGGTCAAACATGGTTCCTTTTTGTTCATCGACATTCCTCACTTCATTGAAGTCTCCTAGTCTACTGGGTTGTCATTGTGGAGCAAGACGCTAAGAGGAACAATTACAATTGAGAAGGTATGAGTTACATGGATTGCTGAACCAATCTAACCAACTAAAAGAAACTTTTCGTTTGCTTCTACTAGTAATCCAATTGAATGACGAAAGCTTAATCTTGTTGAAAATGGGATTTTTTTTGAGGCCGTTTGATGTTAAAAAATACTTTATTCCTATAGCTCCACTATGACCAGATAGAGGCGTTTACTACAACATCGAAGAAAGGCTTGAGCTTAGACTCCATGGTAATGCGATCGGGCAAGGAGAACAGATCATCTAAGTTTGTGATGGAAGTATTCGGGAGCTGCCACTATGAGAAGACGTCTTTCCAGATGCAACGCGCAAGTGAGCAGTTAACGAAAGCATGTGTTTCTATTTCAATATCATCATTGCATATGGGGTATCAAACCGAATCAAGGTCAATCCCACGATGATCAAGGTTGACCCTAGATGAAAGCCTATGAAGAAGCACACGCCAAGCGAGGATGTTTACTTTTGAAGGAAGAATCTTGTTCCATCTTGTTTGTTGAGAGGTAGAATCGGTGGATGTGTTTGAAATGATCATACGCATTGTGCTGAACTTGAAAAACCTTGATGGCTCAGGGGTAAATTCCCAAGTATCTTGTTCCATAGAGAGGCGAAGGTTTATTATCAGATTTTTTGAAGGTCAGTTAGCTCTAAAAGTTCATCTTGTGATCGAACAGCTCTTCTCCAAGCCCAAGAAAATGACAACCCAGCAGCGTCTCTAGAGGAATTAGGACGAATAACGGGGCCAGTGATGATTGGTGTTGTATCCGTGGGATGAACCAGATAGTTGGCAGAAGCAATGTTGGTTAGCAGGAGACACAAAAGTGGGGACACGATCAGATATAAGGCAGTTGGGCATCGTTTCTAGTCGAAATAATCATGGAAAAGTCTCCTGTAGATATGGGCCACCTAACGAGTTATCGTACCAAAAACTCTTAGTCATCCCATTTCCCACTTTCTTTAAAAATAACATCTTGAGGTTGATTCCAATAATGTTAAGATCGTCCTTTAACTTGATAATATGAGACCATGTACCTGATGATTTTTTTAGCTCACGAGTATTAAGCATTCCACCTGAGGACCCATGAATCGAGCGAATGACTTTACACCAAAGAGCATTTTCTTCTTTACGAAATCTCCACCACCATTTGGCTAACAAAGATTGGTTACTATCCATGAGACTATTATTATTACACACCTTGAGTAAAAAAGTTAATTTTAACTTACTTGATTCGAAAACGAAAAAGATATATATTAATTCATAGTTGAATTATTAAAAACTGAACCACTCATGAACATCACTTTCACTATTCGACTCCAAAGCAATTGATGTAAAACGATATTCAGTACAACATTTTATTTTGACCGAGACGCCGAAAACAATCAAAAAGGTGACAGAAAATGGCCCTCGCAAAAATCTGAACACAACCGTACCGGACCCAAAATAATTAAATTTATATTAAATTATTACTTTTTATTAAAATAAAACGATTTTTTTAATCTTTAATATTCATCCAAAAAATGTTTGTTTAAAAACACGAATGTTCAAAATAAAGTTTTAACTTTACGGACAAAGCTTGCTCGCAACACTTAATAGTACAAACTAATAAATAAAAATCATTTTAAAATATTTTATAAAAATATTTATAAAATAATAGTCGAGTGAGTACTCATTTTGTTGGAATAATTATTTAGAAAACAATGGCGCCACTTTCGTATTTTTAATCGTCCATTAACGAACCTAAACGAGACCCGAACCATTAATTTACAAAAGTTACACCTTTGGCCCCTGAAACAATATTTACAACACAAACCCTAAACTATTAATCACTTATCATTTTTTTCTTAAACTTTTCTTTTGTTATAAATATAGAAGTTAGGGTTCACTTTTATAAAACTAAAAAAAATGACCTACATCTTCCCTCTCTCTCTCTATAACATTTCCCGGCGCCTCCTCCCATTATCCGGCGATACTTCCGGCCACTCCAGCCGAGCCACGCCACTCTCCACCATCATCCACATCACCGCCGAGTCTATCATCAACACCATATCATCATCTTCACCACCTCCGCAAACCCTTTTCCCCCGCTGCCACACCGAACCAACATCATCACCACCTCTATCCAGCCCACCATGGGGTGCGTTGGGTTTGACAGAGACGAACCACGAAGTGCGTCGGGTCTGTCTCAAACCGAAAGGGGAGCGTGCGGCTTATTATATGAACAAAAGGGTGCAGTGAGTATATATTCAGATGGGTGTGTTTGATGTTTATAACACCACGGGGATGTTTGTTTCTGTTATAGCAACGCATAGGTGCGTTGATGTTTATAAAAACCACTCAGGGTGCGTCTTGAGGACAGGCCGGGGAGGGGCATTTGGGTTTGTTGTGTTTTAGTCAACACGAAAAGGGCGCGTTTAGTAAGTTAAAACCACCACAGGTGTGTTCATTTAATGTTACCTACAAACCATGGTGCGTTGGTTCCATAGGTTAACAGCCACATAGGGGCGTTCGGGTTTTGTTGTTAACACACAAGGGTGGTGGTTTTGGTAATAAAGAAAGAACACAACTAAGGCGCGTTTGGTTGCGGGTTTAACATGCGCCCCACAAGGGGCGGTTGTTTGTTTGTTCGACAAGAAGCCAAACATGTGGCGTTTGGCTGTGTAAATTTTATAAAGGGGTGTTTGGTTGTGCAGTCAACAACCTAGGGTGCGTTTGGTATTATGTCAGCCCAAGAGGGCGTTTGGTTTGGCTCACAGCTCACATAGGGCGCGTTTGGTTTTACCGAAACAGCTTAAGGGTGGTTGTTTTTGTTATGAACAAATAAAGAGGTGTGTTTGGTTTGGTTTGAATCGGATAATAAAAACTTTAAAAGATTTCACATATATATATATGTATATATATATATAAAAATATATATATTAATATTAATATATATATATATTAAAACCGGATCTAAATGGTGGTATTGGTTAAATAAATACTCTATTTATTATTTTCGTTTTCGTGCTTCTAATAACCTTAAGGGGATGTGTTTGGGTTTGCAACATGTATTGAATTGAGGGAATATGATTAACTTTTGTTAATATGGAAAACTTTAAATAAACAAATAGGTCATGCCGGGATTTTTATAAACTGCTTTATAAACGCTGACGTTTAAGCAAAATTTTTTACAAATCTACTTTATTTATCATCGTGAAAGAGTCTTAAAAATTATTAAATCGTGATGACCCGATAATTAAACGTAAGCAATAATTTTTGAGATTTCATTTATCTAGTCCACAACTTTACAACGTGCGTTTATTTGTATAAGGGAACTTTCTATTAAATCATTTGGGGATATCTGGGCACGTGTCTAATTACTTAGTGTCATTTATTTTATCACCTTTCTTATATGATACTTGTAAGGTATCATATAATTAGACCATTTCATTTAAATTATCACCTTTTAAATATAACGCATGTCGTGTGCTAAATACGCATCGAGTTATTCTTTTGGTTGTATATCTTGTTATATAATTCACGATGTAAATTATACACCTGGTCACTTCTCATTATGTAATATATACGGAATATATTACACACCTCGCGTTTACTTTTTATTTATTTTATTTAACCAACCACCAAACTATTACAACCTTAAATCTAAATCTTTTATCAACGTGTCGCGTTGACATAATCGTTCATCGGAAAACCCAAACGCATCATCCTAGGCTAGTGGGACTTAGCTGTTAAGATTAGTCGCAACTTCTTGATCGAGCCGTTTCGTCTTCCGTTCGTGTTGTGCATATTAGATGCCTATCTGTCAATCGTTCTACAACATCGATGTGAGTTTATAGCCCCTCTTTCACTTGTTTTACATTTACTTTACAAATCTCGGGGGAGAATACATGCTCAATACAACTTGTTTACATATTTGTTCACAATATCTTTTACATACTATTTCTACACTCTTGTTTCACAATAAACTTACTTGACTTTGCAATTCATTACAAACACATTTTACATGGTTGATTCAAATTGTTACTACTTATTTGCGTGCATAGCTCGCTATGGAAACATAATTTGACTTATTTTGGTCACGAAATGCCATACTTTAATTTGAAAATGATTTTTGGATCAGATTTTGTTTGGCCCTGCGGGGTCCAACAAGCATTACATGCTCGAACAGGTGGTTGCAGAAGGAGCACCCCTGATCGGGAACACATTATTTTGTATCACTGCCCGAAAAATCGGGTACATACACAGTCTACTCAACAGTGTCAATGAACTAAAAATCACTTGGAGGGTGAGCGCGAAAGTAAGAATATGATCAATTTGGAATGATAATCCCCATATCGAGTGATTAGCTATCACTGCAAACGAACGTAATAGCATGTTGTCTGCGCGTATGATATGAAAAATCTATCGGGAATGACCAATTCCCCGTTCGGGTGATTAGCTATCACCAGGTAAAGAGACGTTAAAACAAGTCGGATCAATGTAGGGGACTACATGGCCACCCGACACATACATACTGGAAACATTTTGTGACGATAGAATTTATCATGCATTATTATAAAATCTTTAGGGGATATGATCCGTACTTTTGTGTAACCATAAAATGGGTCCGTGCATATTTTTTATAAACATTTTTCAATGGTACTGTGATGACACCGATGGATAAATATAAAATTATTGTAGTTTAACAAACTTACATTCCACTCCTGAAAATCAAATACTCTATAAACTCACCAACTTTAAATAGTGACTGACAACTTTTTAAGCATGTTTTTCTCAGTGAATTAGATGTCTAGGATATACTTTATGATATTCACTGGAGTCTTTACCATTTCAGCGAGTATCTTTTCATGGCGAGTGCGCAATTGATGGGACAACTATACTTTTAGATATTCAGAAAATCACGTCGAGATTGTTTTGGAGACGGACACTTGTAGGGGGGGGGGAGGTCGGGTTGCCTTCTGTATCTTGTGCTAATTGTATTATGAAGTAAACGGGGGGGGGCGGGGGGCGGGGGTGGGGGGGGGGCAATTACATATTTCCGCTTATGAATGTGGTGGGGGGGGTGTTTCAGATTGGTGATCAGAGCGCGGAGAGGGGGGGGGTTGATAGGGGTGAAACTAGGTTGCATATATTACCCTAAACTATAACCACTTTCACAAATAGTCTCATCACATCAGAAACATTTTCAAAGTGCTATACAAACGACGTATCTATGTATGTGGTGCTTTATCATTAACTGCTCATTAAGTACACATACGTGACGAGGAGAGCATATATGTAATATATATATACTTGCATATTTTGGTCGATATACATTCCGCGCGTTTATTTATATAAGGGTTATTTAATATAAATACCAAAGCATTTCTTAAAGACATTGTGAGTTGCACCAAAAGGTCTCAATTATAAATATCTTACTCTCATCTTATTGGGTGGTATACAACAGGTCCATGTTTCACTTCTTTCTTAAACATTTTTGAGTTCGCACAATGGTCCTCAATGTGCTGGGGGCGTCTTACATTTGTGATTTCTTAACAATGGTCCGTCTAAGATAATTTATTTTTTCTTCATACGCTTTACATCATAATTATTGTATTACGCGTGTGGGCAGGACTGATTTGTTTGGGCAGGTTGTGTGTGGTTGAATCGAATTTTACAAGTTCCTTGAGCGTGGGCGGACATCTTAATATAGGATTGATATGATTAATCTGCTATGTTAACAAAAGCCCGTCACAGTTCTGTTTTACATAGCATTATGTATAAATCTAAGTGGGCTATCAAGTCCTGTAAAAAGGGCCGGGATTTGTAATAGAGGATTTATAAGTTAAAAACTCTGCTAGTTGACTGGTTTTTTCATGCGAGACTTTTGACCAGGGGCGCGGGCGAGAGGACCGAGTACTCATGTACCAATTTTACTTGAACACCTACATGAGTTTCGATTCTCACCTAGCAGTTTTTACCCCACTCCCATAGCCTTTCCAAAGACAAGTTTTAAGTCACTCGTCCCATACCTTATTAGAGCACATGCGCGCGATTCTCATGTCATCCATGCACCTGGAGAGGGGGGGGGAGGGGGGGGTTTTATTGGTACGACGTTTGCATCGGGAATTAATGAAATTAGATGATTTATAACTCTGTTTATCGTTAAAAGCGAATGGGACCCACTTCAGTTAAATAACATAAATTTAATAAATCACCTGAACCCAAATGTTTATCATTTCTTACTTACATGAAGATTTGACGCTTCTTTATTGAATAAGAAATTTATAAAATAGTGGGCTTAATGTATCAAACGATATGACATCGAGTATTGAACCTGAAGTTGCGATCTATCATCACATCGTGTCTTACTACTGCAGACAAAATCTTACTATTGCCGTGTTGTTGGGGGTTTCGACTTGGAGTCTAAGAGCCTTATCTCATACGGGGGAGAGGAGAGTTATTACTCTTTGTCCTTTGCAAGACCTTGCAATCCGAACAAGCCTGGGAGCTAACAGACTGAAGTAGTCAATACGCCGTCATCAATTGTTATTAGTATTGGACGTTAATGGAACGTTGCTGTTTGAAATTCCTCAGGGGAGTACAGCCTCCGCGCGTGATGCATACAACTTTGAGAGCAGAGGCTATGGCAACTCCCCTATAAAAAGCAGATAAAAAACACCTATCAACAAACAGATAGTGCGTACTTATTCATGTTTGGGCCACTAAGTACACGCAAGTACTAAGTCTGCGATTACAACTCTATAATTAGGGGGGTTAAAAATTCACAGGGGTAAAAAAAGAGGTGTAAATCTTTTGGGAGTAATGAATATTAACAAGGTGGGGAGAGGGGGTATGTAGAGTATTTGATGTGATGTTAGGAGGGGGGGGGAGGGAATAAAATTATATGTAGTATAATGTTAATTTATAGATCTGTGAGAGTATAGTGATAATTAGTTGTTTTACGAGCGTTGTTTGAGTAGTTTGGGTGTGTTCGAGGATTGATGATGTAGATGAATGTTTAGGTTATTTTTTTTGATATTCTGAATTTTGAGAGAATTAATTGAAGGTCATTAATTCTCCCAAATTTTTTTTTTAATAACTTTGAAGAAGTGTCAAACATTTAAAACTCTCATGATGAACTAAAGTAAGCATCTCTCTTTAGAACTGGTTTATTAAATCTTATAAATCTTTCTTGTCACACAAACGTAACACACAATTAAATCTCGGACAGATTTCTTTAAGGGGTAGGTACTGTAACATCCGAGAAATTTTGAAATTTTTAAAGGACTATTTAACTTGATTTTTCGAGTCTGGCTTGACTTTTGACATTTGGTCGTTTGTTTCCACATAAAACATTACCTGCGAACTGTAAAATTTTCGGAACATATTCCAATAATAAATCATATTTATTATTACCAAGATAACCCTTTTTGTTTAATTTGGGAAAGTATAAATTAATTTAAATTTCTTTGATTTCGTAAACGAAAAAAGATATATATTAATTCATAGTTGAATTATTAAAAACGAACCACTAAATCACGCTTTCATTATTCGGACTCCAAAGCAATTTGATGTAAAACGATATTTCAGACAACTTTTTAGTTTTGACCGAGACCCCGAACAATCAGAAGGTACTGAAAACGCCCTCGAAAAGCAAAAAATCTGAACACAACGCGAACCCGACCCAAAAATAATTAAAATTTATTTAATATTAACTTTTTTATTAAATAAAAAGTATTTTTTTAAATCGTTTAATATTTCATCCAAAAATGTTTGTTTAAAAACGCGAATGTTCAAAATAAAGTTTTAACTTTACGGACAAAGCTTGCTCGCAACACTTAATAGTACCAAACTAATAAATAATAATCATTTTAATATATTTTATAAAAATATTTATAAAATAATAGTCGAGTGAGTACTCATTTTGTTGGAAAAATTATTTAGAAAACAATGGCGCAACTTTCATATTTTTAATCGTACCTTAATCGAGCTAATAAACGAGACCCGAAACCATTAATTTACAAAAGTTACACCTTTGGCCCCTGAAACAATATTTACAACACAAACCCTAAAATATTAATCACTTACCATTTTTTTTGAAACTTTTCTTTTGTTATAAATATAGAAGTTTAGGGTTCATTTTTATAAAACCTAAATAATATACATCCTCCCTCTCTCTCTATAACATTTCCCGGCGCCTCCTCCCATTATCCGGCGGCGAATACTATCCTCCTCCGGCCACTCCAGCCGAGCACGCCACCTCACCACCATCCCACATCACCCAGCCAAGTCTACATCAAAATGTGGTTGCGGAGCGACCATATCACCATCTTCACCACCTCCGCAAACGCTTTTTCCCCCAGCTGCCAACAAGCCGAACCAACATCATCACCCCCTCATCAGCCACCATGGGTGCTTGGGTTTGACAAAGACAACCACGAGTGTCGCGGTTCTGTCTCAAACCGAAAGGGGTGCGTGCGGCTTATTATAGGAACAAAAGGGTGTTTGAGGTTATATACAGAAGGGTGTGTTTGAGGTTTATAACACCACGGGGGATGTTTGTTTCTGGGTTATGCAACGCATAGGGTGCGTTTGATGTTATAAAAACCCACTCAGGGTGCGTCTTGGAGGGGACAGCCGGGGAGGGGCATTTGGGTTGTTGTGTTAGTCAACCCGAAAGGGTGCGTTTAGTAGTTAAAACCACCATCAAGGGTGTGTTCGATTTAATGTTACCACAAACATGGTGCGTTTGTTCTATATGGTTAACTGCCCCAAGGCGATCGGTTGGTTTTGTTACACACAATGGTCTGTTTTGGTATAAAAGAAAAACACAATAAGTGCGCGTTGGTTGCGGGTTTAACATCACCCAAAATGGGCGGTTTGGTTTGTTGGTTTGCGGGACAGCCAAGACAGGGTGCGTTTGATGGCTGTTGTAAATTTTTATAAAGGTGGTTTTGGTTGTGCATCAACAACGCTAGGGTGGTTGGTATTATGTCAGCCCAAGAGGGCGTTTGGTTTGGCTCACAGCTCACATAGGGCGCGTTTGGTTTTACCGAAACAGCTAGGGGTGTTTGTTTTTGGTTATTAACAAGATAAGGGTGCGTTTGGTTTGGTTTGAATCGGATAATAAAAACTTTAAAAGATTTCATATATATATATATATATATATATATATATATATATATATATATATATATATATATATATATATATATTAAAACCGGATCTAAATGGTGGTATTGGTTAAATAAATACTCTATTTAAATTTTCGTTTCGTGCATCTAAACACCTAATGGGGATGTGTTGGGTTTGCAACAAAGTATTTAATTGAGGGAATATGAATTAACTTTTGTAATATGAAAACGATTTAAATAAACAAATAGTCCATTGCCGGGATTTTTATAAACTGCCTACGTTAGCAAATTAATTACAAAATCTACTTTATTATCATCCGTGAAAGAGTCTTAAAAATATTAAATCTGAGACCTTATAATTAAACGTAAGCAATAAATTTGAGAATTCATTTATCTAGTCCACAACTTAAAACGTGGCGTTTATTTGTATAAGGGAACTTTCTATTAAATCATTTGGGGATATCTGGGCACGTGTCTAATTACTTAGCGTCATTCATTTTATCAGCTTTCTTATATGATACTTGTAAGGTATCATATAATTAGACCATTTCATATAAATTATCACCTTTTAAATATAACGCATGTCGTGTGCTAAATACGCATCGAGTTATTCTTTTGGTTGTATATCTTGTTATATAATTCACGATGTAAATTATACACCTGGTCACTTCTCATTATGTAATATATACGGAATATATTACACACCTCGCGTTTACTTTTTATTTATTTTATTTACCAACCACCAAACTATTTTACAAACCTAAATCTAAATCTTATATCACGTGTCGCAGTTGACATAAATCATTCATCGGAAAACCCAAACGCATCATCTAGCTAGTGGACTTAGCTGTTAAGATTATTCCGCAGAACTTCTTGATCGAGCGTTTCGTCTTCCGTTCGTGTGAGCATAATATATGCCTATCTATCAGTCAATCGTCTCTACAAACATCGATGTGAGTTTAAAGCCCCTCTTTCACCTCGTTTACCATTACATTTACAAATCTCCGGGAGAAACATGCTCAATTTAATCTTGTTTACCTATTTGTATCACAATATCTTTTTACAAACTATTCTACACTCTTTGGTTCAATACTGACTTTGCAATTCATTACAAAACCATTTACATGGTTGAATCAAATTGGGTTTACATACTTATTGCATAGCTCGCCTAGGGATACATTATTGACTTTATTTATGGTCACGAATGCATACTTTAACATTTGAAAATGATTTCTGGATCACGATTTGTTGGCGCCTGCGAGGCCAACAGCATTACATGCCCGGTGTTGCAGATGAACACCCATAGATGGGAACACATTATTTTGTATCACTGCCCGAATCCGGGTAACATACAAACAATCTACTCACTGTGTCATGAACTGTATATCACTTGGAGGGTGGAGCGCGAATGTTTAATGAAATAAATCTATTTTGGGATTGGATAATCCCATTTCGAGTGATTAGCTATCACTTGGCAAACGAACGTTATAACATGTTGTCTGCGCGTAGGTTATGAAATAGATCTATTCGGGATTGACAATCCCCGTTCGGGTGATTAGCTATCACCAGGTAAACGAACGTTACAACATGTCGGATCATGTTGGGGACTACAGGCCGCCCCCGACTCTAAACCCAATACATACTTGGAACATTTGGTGACGTTAAATTTGTCATCGAATTATTTATTAAAAATCCTTTGGGATAAATATTGGGTACTTTTGTGTAACAAAAAATGGGTCGTGCATATTTATAAACATTTTATCATGGTAGAGTGATGACACAGTGGATCAATATATTTGGTTGAAACTTTACATTCAAATGTAAACACATCTATGAACTCACCACTTTAAATGTTGACAACTTTTTAAAAGCAATGTTTTTCTCAGTGATTAGATGCTTGGATTATTTGATGTGCATTGGAGTCTTTACATTCAAGTTTTTCATGGTGATGCAATTATGGGACAACTATTATTTTGATTTCAGAAAATCAACGAGATTGTTTTCCAAACGACACATTTAGAGGTCGTTCTCTTGTATCTTGTGCTATTGTATTATGAAGTAACGCCCCCTGACATATTTCCGCTGCGATCCATTTTTGGGGGTGTTACAATATGAGACCATGTACCTGATGATTTTTTTAGGTCACGAGTATTAAGCATTCCACCTGAGGACCCATGAATCGAGCGAATGACTTTACACCAAAGAGCATTTTCTTCTTTACGAAATCTCCACCACCATTTGGCTAACAAAGATTGGTTACTATCCATGAGACTACCAATGCCAAGACCACCACTTTTACGGGGTAAAGTTACTATCTTCCAAGATCCATGAGATTTTTTCTTGATCCGAGTTCCCACACCAAAAGAACCTTCTACGAATACTTTCAAGTTTATGGATGACCTTCTTGGGAGCTTTGAATATTAAGAAGTAATAAACTCCCAAGCTACCAAGGACGAATTTAATTAGAGTGAGGCGGCCACCAATAGAAAAAGTGATACCCTTCCATTTAGAAAGACTCCTTTGAAACTTATCGACTATGGGATTCCAATTAGCACACCTTGACATTTGAGAACCAATGGGAAGACCCAAGTAAGAGCAAGGAAATTCAGAAGCAAGACAACCCAGCGATGAGGCAACGACATTTAATTCGATGTTGGATACCCAATTGCCAAATAGTTTACTTTTGTTAAAGTTCACTTTTAGACCCGATGCAAGGTGGAAGCATGTAAGGATTCTGGAGACGTTTTGAGCATTTAAAAGTGATCACTCGCCCAAAATGAGTGCATCGTCCATGAATTGGAGGTGTGAGACTTGAATCTTATCTTTCCCCACATTAATTGCTTTAAAAATGTTATTCTCAGTGGCTTCCAAGATTTCCACATTAAGAGCTTCCAATGCAAGAATAAAAAAAAGGGAGATAGATGGTCTCCTCGGCGAAAGCCTCTTTCAAGTTTAAATTCCTTAGTTGGCGAACCACTAATTAGAAACTAAGCAAATTCCGAATCGAGACACGATCGAATCCATATAATCCATTCCCTACTAAACCCAACTTGCTCCATAATTGAGAATAAGAAAGGCCATGACAAAGAGTCAAACGCTTTCTCAAAATCCACTTTAAGAAACATGAGACGTTTCTTATGTTTCTTTGCCCAAGCAATTATTTCATTAACAATGAGTGGTCCATCAACGATTTGGCGTCCTTTGATAAAAGCCATTTGAACCTCACCTACTACTACTACCGATGGTAAGATCTTAGAGAGACGATTAGCAAGGACCTTTGCAATAAATTTATATTGGCACCCGATTAAACTAATAGGTCTATAGTCTCTAATAAGCAAAGGGTCTTCGCTTTTAGGAATTAAAGTGATAAAAAAAAGAATTACACCTGACAGGGATGTAAGAAGAAGATTCAAATTCTTTGACAAAAGAAAAAACATCATTTTCAAGAATGTCCCAATGTTTTTTGAAAAATTTAAAAGTGAACCCATCAGGCCCCGGGGCTTTGTCACTCCCGTATTCCCAAACCGCTTCTTTTATTTCTACATTAGTGAAATTGCAATCAAGAAATTGTACCTCATCTGATGAAAGTTGCTTGAAGAGATTACTATTGAATAGAGGCCTTGCTCGGTTTTCTTCTTTGAATCTTGAACGGAAGTGGTGAAAGATGTGATTCTTAACTGATATTGGGTCCCAAATCCAGTTACCTTGAATGTTCAACCCGTTTATTCTAAAGCAGTTTCTTCTATTGTTGATCATCCCATGAAAAAATCTCGAGTTCTCGTCTCCTTCCAATTCCCATCTAATTTTTGCTTTTGCTTAAGATCTTTTATTCTTGTGTGTTCTATATCCGCAAGCGTTTTTATGTGACTTGTTCTCAAAATGATTTCCTCATCATTTAAGAATGATAGTTCAGCCTTCATATCCAAACAATCAACCATTTTACGTAACTCTACAAGAGCCAAATTTTCTGTTTCACATACCTTACGTCGCCACTGTTTGATGATGTTTTTAAGGTTTTGCAATCTGCATTTGAAAGATACAATAGAGTTTCCAAACCTTATTAGAACCGGGCTGACATTTCTTGAAGTCCAACACTCCTTAACCAATTGAGGGAAATCCTTGTGACTTAACCAACTTTTATAAAACTTGAATGGAGAGGGCCGAAAGTCGGTTGTCATATTAGATAAAAGGATTGGAGTATGATCCGAAAATTCTCCAGGTAATGCAACCGTATGAGAACCAGGCCAAAGATCGATTACATGTTGAGAGACAAGAATTCCATCGATCTTACTAAGCTTGTTGCCAAGATTGTTCATCTTTGTAAACCTCTTAGCACCCATTGGTAAATCGACAAGACTTGATGTCGATATGAAATTATCGAATCTTGAATCTCCTCTTGGGTCAAACATGGTTCCTTTTTGTTCATCGACATTCCTCACTTCATTGAAGTCTCCTAGTATACCAATTCCCAACTATAGCAAGAAACCCATCGCCTTCCAAGGAGGACGAAAGAGTGAAAAGAGTGTTGTCCCATATTGCTACAATTCCCCCAGAGTTTCCCTCGGAGTTTTTCACAACATTTTCGAATTGAGAGTTTATCCACATAGACTTTAAGACAAGCCTATTCATATCACCTGACATAGTTTCTTGAAGGCCCAAAAAATTAATTTAGTGATTGGAACATAGTCTTGTCACCCAGCTTCTTTTATGAACTTCCCCCACTCCTCTAATATTCAAAGAGAGCACATTCATTGATCAACAATATATTCACCTTTAGCAAGAATGTTTTCAATGTCCTTATTCTTCCCTGTCATTGTGAAGCTAATTTCATTCCCCATACCTTGAATGTTCAACCAGTTTATTCTAAAGCAGTTTCTTCTATTGTTGATCATCCCATGAAAAATCCTCGAGTTCTCGTCTCCTTTCAATTCCCATCTAATTTTTGCTTTTGCTTAAGATCTTTTATTCTTGTGTGTTCTATATCCGCAAGCGTTTTTATGTGACTTGTTCTCAAAATGATTTCCTCATCATTTAAGAATGATAGTTCAGCCTTCATATCCAAACAATCAACCATTTTACGTAACTCTACAAGAGCCAAATTTTCTGTTTCACATACCTTACGTCGTCACTGTTTGATGATGTTTTTAAGGTTTTGCAATCTGCATTTGAAAGATACAATAGAGTTTCCAGACCTTATTAGAACCGGGCTGACATTTCTTGAAGTCCAACCCTCCTTAACCAATTGAGGGAAATCCTTGTGACTTAACCAACTTTTATAAAACTTGAATGGAGAATTTTTGGATCATACTCCAATCCTTTTATCAGAAGGTTTGTACTTCCCAAAATTACCACAAAGAGTATTACCGTCTTTGTTCCTGTTTTCAAAATTTTCGATAGTCGGAGCTTCTTTTGTGGCAGAATTGACATCTTCTTCTAACTCATCCTTCGAATCGTTGTCATTGTCCTCATCAGTGGCATCTTCATCAACCTCATCGTCATCTTCTTCCCTCGAAGATGAATCAATGATATAACCATTGAATAGGGAGTCAATTTCGCCATCAAATTCAAGGATACGAACAGGGATTAGGCTACCATCAACGGGTACATAGGACGTGATGTGGATAAGTTCGAGGTGTTATGTAAGCAGCTTCCTTTTATGCCTTTGATCTTGAGGGGCATAAACTATAATAAAGAGACAAGGGATGTTTATGTTATACCAATTCCCAACTATAGCAAGAAACCCATCGCCTCCCAAGGAGGACGAAAGAGTGAAAAGAGTGTTGTCCCATATTGCTACAATTCCCCTAGAGTTTTCGTCGGAGTTTTTCACAACATAATCGAATTGAGAGTTTTTCCACATAGACTTTAAGACAAGCCTATTCATATCACCTGACATAGTTTCTTGAAGGCCCAAAAAATTAATTCAGTGATTGGAACATAGTCTTGTCACCCAACTTCTTTTATGAACTTCCCCCACTCCTCTAATATTCAAAGAGAGCACATTCATTGATCAACAATATATTCACCTTTAGCAAGAATGTTTTCAATGTCCTTATTCTTCCCTGTCATTGTGAAGCCAATTTCATTCCCCACGTCAATGGTGTTATCCACCTCGTTGGATTCGGAACTTGTAGCCACATCAGGTTTCGAAAGAATCCTGATATTACAGCGATTGATGATGGAGAAAGAGTCAGAAATTGCCTCGTTGTAGGACTTACTCGAAGAATTTGAGGGAATCGCGCGGTTGAGATGAGAAAGGATAGTATCAATCAAGCGAAGAGATTTGAACTTTTTCTTTCTTTGGATATCGGGCCTAGATGAGGAGATGAGCTTCTGAAGTGGATATTGGGTTGTTGGGTTGTCTTTGCTGAAGACTTACTTGGATTACATGGCCTGGAATTAGATATAGGAGTCATGTGAGTGTCAAAGTTTGACCTAGTAACTTTGTTGAAGGAGCAAACACTGCCGCATAGACAAATAGCTTTGTCAGAAGGGGGGATGTTTTCTTTTTTGTCATTGACCCCACAAACAACATTGGACGTTGACCCTTCATTGGATTTGTGGTCTGGAAAGTTATCAGAAGGTTTGTACTTTCCAAAATTACCACAAAGAGTATTACCGTCTTTGTTCCTGTTTTCAAAATTTCCGATAGCCGGAGCTCCATTTGTGGCAGAATTGACATCTTCTTCTAACTCATCCTTCGAATCGTTGTCATTGTCCTCATCAGTGGCATCTTCATCAACCTCATCGTCATCTTCTTCCCTCGAAGATGAATCAATGATATAACCATTGAATAGGGAGTCAATTTCGCCATCAAATTCAAGGATACGAACAGGGATTAGGCTACCATCAACGGGTACATAGGATGTGGTGTGGATAAGTTCGAGGTGTTATGTAAGGATACACACTCTACCGGTAGTGCGGTTGAATTGTCGAGGGTTGCAGTCTTCCAGAACGATGACGTCACCCCAATGATTAGCAATGGCAGTAAAAGTATCTGGTGTCCACATTTTTGGGGGAAGACCAGAAATGGCGAGCCACGTAACTCGATCCTCAATGAGAAAATCATTCGTCCAAGGCACAAGTGATTTGAAATAAGATGCAAGGGTGGTGTTTGAGAAGATGTTGACGGTAGTTTCATTGTCTGGAAGGTTTAAGAGAAGGAATAAGCCACCAAGATACTTAATAGAAAAGTCTTCAAAACCCTCGTCGCGGATGAGGTTATGGGTGTTAGTGGCTCCCTTAGCGGATTTTAGTTCGGCAATAACGGAGTTAGACGGGTGTTGGTATGATGCTGGGGAGACGGGTGTAGGGAGGTTCATGATGTGCCTATTGGACTGATTCTTGTTTCCGGTTATGACATCTGCATAGATGACTCCAGTAGGTTTTTTGATATACGGTTTTGGAGGGTTGTGGTGGTGATGAGTTTTGGTGGTAACAACCGGTGTCTGACTTGGACGCCGTTGATGTCGTGCAATGTTGTACTGAACCTTTTGAGTGCCAACGCAAATAGTATTCAGCCTTTGCTCAAAAGCGATAGGATTAGTCACCTCTAAAAATCTTGCAAATCCAAAACGCTTTCCTTAATTGTTTCGTTTTTCGGCAATTTAAACGTTTTTCCCCCCACCATATTTTGCAAATATGTCTTTCATAATAAAGTGATTCCATTTGAAAGGGAAGTTTGTGATGTAGAATGTGGATGTATTAGGCGAGGTTATGTTGTGGTTGGAATGGTTCCCCATGGTCGGTTGCTTGCTGCCCCTAAGGTGGCGGTTCTTCTTTCCAATGACCCAAGTCCACCCGTTGTCTCTTTCATTTGATCCTAGAGACGGAAAGTCTTCCATCTTACTGACTTGAAAATTCGAAACAAAATGTTTATTTTCCAAATATGTGTGTACTATAAGAGATAGAATTTGTGAGATAGGCGGTGTAGATTGTATAAAATGGTCGTTATAAAAAAATGAATTGTATGTACGAAAAAGGAAATAAAAAGTATTTGTTTGACGAATTTTTCTCTTTTTGCCCAAATAATTTAAACTTGCAAGTTACTATTATGTAATTCATTAGAATCATTGAGCGATATTCTGGTCGATTTTAGTCAGTCACTCCAGTTAGTTCTGATGCAAAACATCCCTGATTGTGGAAGGTGCATAGTGGAGCACCTTTCATCATATTTCCCTTTGGTTATTCCCAATTAAATGTGTTTTTGATTTAGTTGTGTGTTTGATATAAAGCCAGTGCATTTAAAGAATTGTCATAAAGTCATGTTACTACATACCGTATAATAGTATATTTAGGCCCAATATTTTTCTGAATATGAAATGAGATAAACATTGTAAGACGGTTTATATAATAGTAACTTGTTGGTCCCCTTGAATGTGATAATGGATTTATCAAGTCAACGTGTTGAAAGTAGGGTTTAAGGATGATTATGGATTAGCAAGTGATATGTTTCCTGACAACTGGTTTGATGACAAATCTCCATGTTTTGTTATTTCAGGCTGTATTTTCTTTGTGGTAGTCTTTTTACGACTGTAAAAGAAATATGCAACCACTAACAAACAAAGTACAATGATAATGGGAAGAAAAATGATCAAACGGGATACGTGCTGTTTTCTTCGCTTATGTTCATTGCAAGTTGATTTTTCACTCCTCAATTTATTGGATGACCAGACCATTTCTCCGGTAAGATGATTCTGAGACTGATTTAAGAGCAATAAATCTGGGAAGTCACAGTGATTAAGTGCTTCTCCAACAAAATGATTACCACTAATATCCAAGTATTCTAAGTATCTGCAATCACGTACACTTGTGATAGCTCCCATCATCAGATTCTTAGAAAGGTTTAGATTTGAAAGAAAACATGGATTAGCAAGTGATATGTTTCCTGACAACTGGTTTGATGACAAATCAAGGTAATAAAGACTTGAAAGTTTCTCAAGTTCTGGATGAATAAGACCCCCCAAGACAATTATGATTAAGGTCTAAATGTCTGAAATTCATCAAATATACTATATCTAGGGGAATGGAGCTACTGATGCAATTCATGGCAAGGTTTAAAAATTGCAGTTGGCTTAGACTGCCAAAACCTGAGGGTATTGGACCATGAAGATTGTTATTACTCAGGTCCAACGTTTTAAGCTTATGCAAGTTAGTTATAAGTGCAGGTGGGATTGATCCATTCAGTTGATTTGCGCTCAGGTCCAGGTTGGTGAGATCAACCATGTAACCAAACGATGAAGGAATTTGACCAATAAAGTTATCTCGACTAAGATTTAGATTATATAAATTCTTCAAACTCACAATCTGAGTTGGGAGAATACCAGTGAAATTGTTATTAGAAAGATCAAGGTTTTCCAAACGGGTGAGATCGGGAAACGAGACAGGCAATTTACCTTTGAGTTGGGCACACTTTCCACATTATTAATGTTTGTTAAATCATACACAGTACCTACTTTCCAAGTCAACGTTAATAAGTAAACGCAATTTTTTGAAAACCGGGTCTCTAATCGACCTGGTTGAGTCACCGGGTTACCGGTTTGACCACCGAGTCAACCCAAAAAACTAAAAAATATTTGCAATGATTACAAAAAAAATATATATAAATAATGAAATATCCCATATTTATTGTAAAAAATATAACATGTAAAAATAAAATTACGTCGCAAATATATACAATTAGCATGCTTTATATGTAAAAAAACATGAAAAAACCGAAAACTGGCCGGGTCTCGAGAACCGGGTCGACACAGTCACTCCAAACCCGGGTTTCGAAAATATGAAACCCGGTTTAATTTGACCCGTTTTTCGAGCTGAACCGGTTCAACCGGTCTGGTCGAAAGCGCGTTTCAAAACATTGAGTAAAACGGTTAGTCAATAATAACAAGCTTCTTTGTGGAAAATTTCTAACCCACAGGGTTAGTTCACATGCTTTGACCACATTGCTTGTTGAATTCACATAAATCATGAACGAGTAAATGAGTATTCTGAAGGTTACTCGCTTATTGTTTCCCATGGTTTGAGTGATGATTAGGGCTGTAAACGAACCGGACGAACACGAACGGAGTCTTGTTCATGTTCGTTCACTTAATTTTAACCGGACAAATAAACGAACACGAACGCTTAAACGAACGAATTTTCTTGTTCATGTTCGTATATTAAGAAATTGAGTTGTTCATGTTCGTTTATGTTCGTTTATTAAGGAACTAAACGAACGTTAAACGAACATAAACGATCAAACATAAATGAACGTAGAAAAAAACATAAAGTATTATCAAATTATTCATAATGTTATGTTTTATAAGTGTTGTTTTATTTAAACACACCAGATTTAAAAGTATACAATTAAAAGATATGATATACGAACATAAACATATAAATAAACATAAACGAACGTTAATAAACGCCTAATCGGACGTTCATGAACATAAACGAACGAACGTGACTTGTGTTCATGTTCGTTCATTTAACTAAACGAACGTAAAATAATGTTCATGTTCGTCCATTTAATAAATAAACGAACATGAACGAACTTTTTACCGAACGGTTCATGAAATGTTCACTGAACGTTCAGTTCGTTTACAGCCCTAGTGATGATGATGATGAGAGTGGTATTCGCCATCTTGTTGGCTCAAATGTCCAGTTTTTATACAAGTGATTAGTTTTCCTAATAATCGGTTTTTTGCTGCCAAAGAAACACCACAGTGCCAAAGAAACATGTTTTCGTTCGGTTTTTCCGTTTTCGTCCGTTTTTTACGGTTTTGTCCGGTTTTTTATGTTTTCGAACGGTTTATGTTTTCGTCTGTTATTTACGATTTTGTCTGGTTTTTTACATTTTCATATGTTCTTTTACGTTTTCGTCTGTTTTTTACGATTTTGTCTGGTTTTCGTCCATTTTCGTACTCTCATTTACGTTTACGTTTGTTTTTTAACGGTTTTGTCCCTTTTTTTTACATTTTTGCCCATTTTTTAAATTTTTTCGTCTGTTTGCGTCCGCTTTTTTATGTTTTCGTCCGTTTTCGTCAATTTTCGTCCGTTTAATATACGTTTTCGTCAATTTTCGTTCGTTTTTTATGTTTTCATCTGTTTTTTAACATTTTCTTCCGTTCTTTTACGTTTCGTTCCGTTTCCGTACGATTTCGACTGTTTTTGAACGTATGAAACGGAAGAAAAAGTACGAAAACGTAAAAAGACGGAAGGAAAAGTAAAAAACAGATGAAAACGTGCAGAAACGGACGAAAATGTACAAAATTTTACGAAATCGAACGAAATTGTAAAAAACAGAGGAAAACGTACGAAAACATAAAAAATGGACGAAACCATATAAGGACGAAATCGTAAAAAAATGCGAAAACGTAAAAAATATAAGAAAAGGTACGAAAACAGAAGAAAAGGTAAAAAAATATATGAAAACGGAGGAAAATGTAAAAAACGGCCGAAAACGTAAAAAACTAGACGAAAACATAAAAACGGAGGAAAACGTTAAAAAATAGACGAAAATATAAAAAAAACGTACAAAGACATAAAAAACCAGACGAAATCCTAAATAGACGGACGAAAACGTAAAAAACTGACGAAACGCAAAAACGAACAAAAACGCACGAAACCGGACGGAATCGTACCAAAATGTCAAAAAACGTAAAAACCAGAAGAAATCGTAAAAAGCTGACGAAAACGTAAAAACGGACGTAAACGTAAAAACCGGACCAGAACGTTAAAAATGTACAAAATCGTAAAAAAACGGACGAAAACGTCAATAAATTTATAAAACGGACAAAAACGTACCGAAACATATAAAAACAAAGGAAAACGTCAGAAAACTTATAAAAAAAAGTATGAAAACATACAAATCAAAAATAATAATACGTGCTTGAAAGGTGTAAAAGTGACGGGCAAAAAATAATAATACGTGCTTGAACGTATATAGTAAAAATAATTTTTTTCGAGATATTTTTTACTTAAGCTCATAAAGAGGAAAAACATGAGTTGTTCGAATACGTGCAACATCGTCTATTTATTAATATACACAATAATTCGTGATTTGATTTTCATATTAATAATCCTGTGCATATATATTTTGTATTTTTAAAATATTAAGTTTAGGGGTGCAAAGTGTAAAGGGTTATTTGATTATTATTTTTAAAGTTATTAAAAAACATGGAAATTTTTAAATTTACACTTAACTCTAATTTATTTATTTAAAATCAACCACTAAAGTTTTATTAATTACCTCATTTATTTATGTTTTTATTTTCACAAATTTGACACATATATGTTTATGTATTTCTTTCTCAATCAAATTATTCCACTAAAAATTTCAAATTAACCATATTGAATTTAATTTTGACTTTTTTAAATGAATATCATCGCACGATTTTGTTTAAAATGTCAAAAATATAACGTTCTTTTTCCAATAAGATCAAATCATATTGAAAAAACTCCGAAATAATGTAATTATTTTATTATATAAAAGATTATAAAGTATAGCTCATAATCGAAAAAGAACATTTAGTGCATAATTATGATTTGTTTTCAATAATCTTGCAACGACAAAAACGAGTCTATGTAAGATCCTTTAATACCCGGTTTTTTTGTAACGGTTGATTTATTTATATAAACATAAGAGTTGAGTTATTTTGAGGACAAGTTTTCCCTCACATACTGAGGGACACATCTGAGCCGTTGATCACATAGGATTTGATCAAATGATAAAAAAACACGGATGGACCATTATTGCCAAATTTTAAAACATGACAGAGGGACTAAAAATATAAATATGTAAATCACCGCAACAACCCCCAATTTTCTATCAAAAAACACACACACATCAACCCATTCTCTCTCTACACATCATCGAACCCTAACCAAAAATCCAAAAAAGTGCATAAATTAACCATGAAAATCAAGAAATAAACACAAAAATGCACAAATTAACCCTCATCATTCCCAAAAAACTAATTTTAGTATCAGATTGAAATAATAGTATGAATAATACTGATGCAAATGAAGTCATCTGGATATGCTGGCAAAATTGGCTGAGGAAAGATCAATTGTGTTCACTCTGCCTAGTAATAAGAAGCTTGTTATTAAGCTTTATTATTGTTGTCTTTTAATTTCACTTTGACCTAATTTTGTATTTTTTGGTCAATTTTATGTGTTAGGGGTTTGGATGTGTTTAGATTATGTATTACTGATATCAGTTTCAAAAGTAAGAAGACCCCGAACAACTTGAGGCACAAGCTAAATCCATAACAGCAAGGTTAGCAGCCGCAAGAGCAGCCCAGCAGGTTTCATTTCTTTTTTACTTTTGCACCCCTATTTATTACTCACTGTGTTCTCGAGTTATTTCATTCAAGAAAAGGAAAGGAAATGAAAGGAAACACTTTCCTCCCAAAATTGGGAGGAAACACTTTACTTCTATTTCTTTCAAAATAACACTAAGTTTCCTTCCATTTCCTTCCACTTCCTTTCTTAAGTAATACTCGAGAACACGACATCACCTGTTTCATTTTCATTTTCTTTCATTTTCCTTCTTAACTCCAACTCGAGAACACAGTGTTACTATATAGGTTAACTTTTAAGAGTAATATATCAACGCTTTATTACTCATTTCCAACTATCTAAAACTAAGCACTCCTTGTTGCAAACAGAACATGTTTCAAAGCTATCCGTGAGTCTTCCATAATGTTCATAACAAATTTCCAGTTTACACTATCAAACGCCTTTGAATAAGACTTAATCTCCTTTGCGATCGTCAGCTACTAAAGCTTTGGGACAAGAACAATCAAATAAAGGTCATTCACCCCTCTTGCCAAACGACCGAAACTGCCTTATGCAATTTAAATTTTCTGTTTTTATCGTGTCCCTATGGTGTTTTATAAAGTGGAAATCCATACCATCCGGCCCTGGAGCTTTTCATCCCGAACCGCATCCTTAATCTCTGACATAATAGTAATGGGTCCCATCACATCTTCCT
>BQNB010050289.1:13250-41577 GCA_026074375.1 Tanacetum coccineum | reverse complement strand
GAAAAGTAAGTACACAATTAGTATTTATGAGTAGTGTTAGTGTCATGACTTGTAATTGAAAATGATCTTGTTTTTAAGCATAGTATGGAAAAGTGAAAGTTGGGGACGATGAATTTATTTTGCTTATTCTATGATCCTAAGTATTAAAAAATATAAAAATAAAATAAAATAAAAAAATAAAATAAAAAAATAAAATAAAAAAAATGATGAAAATTTTATGAAGTGATGGAAAGTTATAAAAAAAGTAAAAAAATAAAAAAATATTGAAAATGGAAAAACGGGGCGTTTCTTAATTATTGATTCCTTAATCCTTTTAGATGAGCACTTTGCTACTTTTTGAGGTGATTAGTTTGAGGGGATTGGAATTTTTAATTTTAAGCGACTATTTATTACATTGCGTGAGGACACGACAATACTTTAGTATGGGGGAATTTGGTATTCGCTATTTTATACATATATTTTACCTAATAAAACGACCTCAAATAACCAAAAAACTTAATGCAAATAATGCAAATATATGTTGTTTTTGTGTTTGTTGTATGTGCTATGTACGGATATTGAAGAAATGGACAAATTCGCAAAGACAAAAACCGGACCAAAAACCGAGCACGGAAATAAAAAGAGCATGATGGAAAACGACGTCCAACGGCTCCTTCATGGTTTATTGGCTAGCCCGTAACCCATTTTATGGGCCGGGCCTGACCATATTATATCTAGACCAATATTAGGCCATAATGATAAAACATAGCCCATTAGAGTTTTGATATTACAAAATGAAATTGTCTGATATAAATGAAACATCAAGGTGCATATGAATTATTTAATATAAGCTCACAGTCCCCCACTCAACTTTCTTCCCCCAACCAAATTTCACCACCTTGTTTTTTTTTTTTTTATCGTCAATTCACAACGGTTTTGAAAATATAAGAAAGAGTGCTTTGTTATTACTCAATTAAGGTGGCCTAGTGGCTCATTATAATTGGAGGATCGGGCTCATATTGCTGGCCACTATAATCTTTGCAGCCAAATCATTGGGGGAGGATGCGGGAAAGTTGGACTTTATATTGCCCTGTTTTTTGGACTCTTAAAGAGAGCTCTTTTATACGACATGGAAGAAAATAACCATCCTATCAACTTTGCTTATGAAAAAGACATACGCAGAGCTTACCTAAGAGCATAAACTAGTAACATTTGGTGGATTAAGCTAACGGTGGTGTGTTAGTTCGAGTTAGCGGTTTTTTCTTGCTGGTTGGGTTGATTTTACCCTTTTTTTTTTATTTGTTTTTTTCATATTGTGTTATTGTTTTTTGTTGCTTGTTGTGATTCATTATTATCTATACACTTTTTAAGCTTTATGTGATTTTGTTTTGATTTGTTTTGTTTATTTTAGTTTTATTATTTGCCCTTTGACAAAATTTTTAGTGTAACTCTATTTTTTTTAACTTGTTAGCTTTATTTATTATGTCTTAGTAGATTATTTAGATTTTGTCAAAGTTTTTTTTTTTAGCTTATTGTTGTTGAATCTTGGACGCTTATTATGAAGTAATGTTTGATTTTGTTAGCTTATTGTGTGGGCTATTTCTTCTTGACCTTATTTCTTAACGAGAAGAATTATTGAATAAGCGAAAAATCTAATTAGCTTTTTTCTGTTTTAAGCCTTTCGTATGCCTTTTTGTCCGTATCTCTTTCTTCTCTAAACCCTCTAGCTCGAATCGGATTTAAGAAAAGTGCATTCGAGCTGTTCTTCGGACTTTATTTATAAGCTAAGTCACTTTTAGATACGAGAGCTTATGTGGTTCGATAAGTGTTTTAATCATCTCGGTTAGTTTTCAAAATATTTTTAACACTCTAGTTATCATTTGAATATGGGAGTCTAGCTTTATTTTTTCATCTCTAGTACTTTTATAGTTTAGCCAAAAAGTTAGTGATTATGTCTTGGCTTATTGGAATGTTGATTCTCATATAGCCTTATTCATTATCCTTTTATTCTATTCTTTTTGTCAATTCATTATTACACAAAAGGTAGCCACGAGTATTTTAATACTCGGCTTATTTCAATAAGCCATTGGACTAACACTTTAAAGATTGAGTGCCTGTTAGTGTATTTCTTAAAGTTTTTTTTATTTAAAATTTGTTGAGAAACAATTTATTTCTATTATCGTGAATAGGAACAAAACAAGTAAAGAGCAATCGGTTGTTTGCTTTGTTTTCGTTTTACCTCTTTTAGAAACGGAACAATAGTAAAATAGATTGGGATTGGCTGTTTGTTTTAACTAAGCATAAAAAAAAGGTACAAGCCCATTTCGAGTTATATCATGATTAAAATTTGTTTAATGTGTTTTTTACATATCAGTGTTGTGTATGTATATTTTTCGATGTTTTTTGGTTAGTACAGGTCAACTCATGAGGCGCGGAGCCATATCAGGTTTAGTTAGCTAGGGACCAAACTTTAATTAGTTGTTTTAGTTAATTAATCGGGTGGAATTCGTTTTAATTGCGGTCGTCTCAATTCGGTTCATATTTATCATTGCTTTTTATTTAATTAGTGTTGTTTTTTATTTATTGTTTTAATTTTATTGATGTGTTGTTAATTTGATTTATGCCGATGCTTAGGTAGTAGTCATTTTATTGTTAAAATGTTTAGTTTTTATTTCATTATGAGGTAGTGGAGTAGATTTAGTAGTGCTTTGTTTAAGGCCGTATTAGAGATTTGGAATTTGAGGTGCGCGGTTTAAAAAAGAGACTTTAAAAACAATATTTAGTCATAAGTATTGTTTTTCGTTTATTTACATTCCGTCATTTTAATTTTTATGCAATTTATTCTTGTCATTTAATTTTTAAGACATTTCATTTTAGAATTGTCTCGGTTTTAAAAATTAGTTAAACCTAAGCCCGCACTTAAAGTGAACGCATTTCACGTCACTTGCATGCATTTTTGTCCTTTATATTTTTAGATCATTTTTTGGTATAATCTTTGTAGCTTTTAAATATAGTTTAGTTGCTTTTAGTTAATAAAATGTGAGTTTAAAACCAAAGTTTAGCTTCCCTTTTTATATGGCATTTTCCTTTTAGTAGACTTAGATAAACCACATGAGTCAAAAGACATGTTTGTGCTATTTCTAAGCTTCGCATTTACGCAACTTGAAAGCTAGCATTTCTATCAACCTTCGCCGAATGGAGGAAGGGAGAAAACGACCGGGTAAGGTTTTTTGAGATTATTCTCAATTGTGGTTACAGAAGTGAATTTTCATAACCCGCCCGACGGTAATACTATACTATACTATAATTGTTTCTATCCTTATTATTACTTATATTATATATTATATATATATATATATATATTATATGTATTGATTTGGATGGATCAATCATACACACTTGACAGAACTTTTGTTCAGCATTTATACTTAAACAAATCTATGAACTCACCAACTTTAATGTTGACACTTTTTAAGCATGTTTTTCTTAGGTGAATTAGATGCTTGGATTATTTGATGTTTATTGGAGTCTAAACTGACAAGATTTCATTCATGGATTTCTACATACATACAAATGATCAAATCTCGTTGTGTTAATTTCAAGCTTTACATTGTGATGCAATTATGGGACAAACATTATATCAATTTCAAGGAAATCAACGAGATTACTTTTCAAACGACACATTTAGGGGTCGTTCTCTTGTAACTAGCGCTATGTATTATGAAGTAACCCCCCGGACGTACTTCCACTGCGACACAATTTTCAGGGTGTTACAATTGGTGTAGTTCCTAAAGGATTGGCTCTACAGGTTGTTCTAGGGGTATCTTACACTTAAAGTGAGAGTAAACAAAGGGTGTATACGGGGTTAACTAACCATTGTAGTTAGTTAATAAGCAACATGTAAAGGCGATTTGGGTGTAATCCTAAAATTTACCAATTTAAACAAGTTACTCCATCTAAATCCATAGTACTCATCATTGCGGTCTCGAGTGATATACCAAGCCAAGTTCTAAAGTCTACTACATCACTGGCACACTCATATTTTGTAGAATTTGGGTAAACATTTGGAAACGGGTAGGGCTAAATCCTCACAATATCTAACAAGGGTTATTGTGTGCGGGTTATGTAACATGTAATTTCATAAAAGTATGCTTGAATTTTTTTTAATTTGAGTATAATTTAAGCATTTTAGTGTGAAAAATTAGGACAAGTAAACATTCTAATTCCCATCCCCCACTTGAATTATACAGCATCCTCGTTGTATAGATAAAACTTTAAATACGGGAATTAAAAAGAATTAGAATGAGAAACTCCCCTGATAGTTGCTCGGTAGATTCTCCATGTAGGTATTTTGAGCAAGAATTCGTGTTGAACAGCCGCCTTGAGGTTTCAAGACTCCAACATTTCAAGATCTCCAGATTTGTAAATTCTCCACCAATATTCGTCGATATTTCTTTCTTGAGGTCCTGCGTAAAATTTTCAAAAAACAAATGCAATTCTTTCTCCTTGTATTCGTTTGGTTAGACTCGAAATAAATACCTAAAACTGTACAGGAAGTCGATACGCCGTATCCATTCCCCAGGATACGTCGTATTGATACATGTAGATGATGTATTCATTTAATAAATTCGTCGTATAGACTGTGCTGAAAATAAAGACTGGATAACGTCCAGATAGTCAATACGTCGTATCCATGGGGTTTGGATACACCGTATAGACAGTCTGGGAAGACAGACTCGATAAAAATTGAAAATACATTCCGGGTTGTCTCCCGGCAAGCACTTTTGTTTACAGAAAAGTCTTTAAGTTGACTTGCCTCAATTTAATCCCATCCTTATAAAACAATTTGGGGTCGAACGGGATGCCAAATGGCACATTTAAATTCTTAATAAGATTTATTAGCATCCCTTTGATAAGATAATTACAAGTCATGATATTAACAGTTAATTCCTTGATAAAAGTTTCAGTTTTGAAAAATTTATTAGATGTATCATGACTTGTTTCCAAAATATTCTTTGACCCATGTGGATAGGCACCAACATCAGTAATTATTACATCAGGTAACGGGTTGACAGATAAATCCCCCGAAGAGTGTTTAATATCGAAGTTATCATCATCATTGTCCTTATCTGATTTTGAATCATTGGGATAAATTACGTTAAAATGGAATAGATCATTAAAGTTTAAAACGTTTTGTTCTTCTTTATCACATTCGGACAATGATGTTTCATCTTTTAAATTAAATTCATAGATATGTTAAGGACTTACAGTAGGTTCAGTTAATAAATCTAATTTAGACGTTAGAGCATCATTGTAAACAATAGCTGGAAATTCATTCTCAATATTTAAAGTAGTCTAAATCATCAAAATAACTGACCATAGGCTCGGGTGACGGAAACAAAGGCATATTGACTTTTTCATTATCATTTTTTGAATCCATTTTCAAATCATTGGCAGAGATTATTTTATAAGAAAACGAGTTTTTGTCAAAAATTAATGTGTAATCATCATCATCGGATTCGTCATTCGATATTCCAAAGTCAATTTCATCATCGTTAGGAGAACTTGCTGTGGGTTCACAAGAGAGTGTCAAGCCATCATTGAAGTCTATTGCTGGGAATTCGGTTTCAACGGATCTGAGGTCGTGAACGTCTTTATAATACCATACTTAGCAGTTTCCCAGTTAAACACTTTACCACTTTACAAACCTTTTCTTCCTCAAGCCTGATGTATTCTTCCATAGTAATGTTGGGGTCGTCCATTTTAACCTGTAATAAAATGGCTAGGAAAGAAAATGGTCAAATACACAAATACGTCGTATTCAGTAAACTGAATACGCCGTGTCAATGATAGAGTCAAATACGCTGTATTGGTTTGGAAAAACATTTATACGCCGTATCCAATAAGTTGAATACGCCGTATTAAGTTGTCGACCAGAACAGTGTATTAGGAAAACAATTAAATATGCAAACAATTAAACACACAAATATACAAGCAAACAATTAAATAAATATACAAGCAAACAATTAAACTAACAAATATACAAAAATATACAGAATATACAAGAATATACACTAATCTAATTTACACTACTCCTAAGGGTTAGATCTAATGTTAAAAACCAAAATATAAAATAAAAATCAAGATTAATTTTCACTCCCCGGCAACGGCGCCAAAAACTTGATGTGTCGTTGTGTGGTGTATATTTTTATGATTCAAGTTTTAAATTTATATTTTGCCGACTTAACCAAAAACAACACTTTAATGGTCAGTGTACCCGATCGGTGGTAGATTCGTGGTAAGTAGGGTTTCGAACACTAGAAGCGAGGTTAAATCTCTCAATTTATTAATATTTTGGTTTACTAATCTAAGTTAATTCTAATCTAGGTCAAACCTATGCTAATCCTATATTAGTTCTAATCTTAATTCTAACAGGTAAAACGGGGGTTTCAGCCTGAGAGACTGGCACGGGTTTGGTGATGACTACAATCAATTCAAGACACTTTAACCCACACAAGCAAATTAACAGAAGATAAAAGAGCGGTCAAGCCTTATGATAGAAAACTGTATTAGCCATCATTAATCCTATTAGAAGTTGGTTTGTTTATTCAGTGCAATGATTACTTATCTCAAGGTGGCATATCATTCTTAGACTTAGGCGGGACTTCATCCTAAGACCTAGACACATTAATTCTGTCATAATTAAAGCATCCGCATAAAGCATCTTTATTTGATGATTATAATCTATCTTAGGGATTAAAGCAATGGTGATCTTGTTAAACCCTAGCTCATAGAGACTTTACCCACTTACTGCTTAATGGCAATTTATACTCTAGTAGTCCACTTGTCTAACTATCCGATGGAATTCGAACGTTATTTGTTGAATTATCTAGGTTCACCTGCTAGTCAACTTGTTCAATAAACCAAAGGCAATTTCCATTAACTAGTTAAGCCAGAAGCATATCCTTAGCACGGTTTTAGAAGGACAATACTTGTGCTCCTATGATTCTAGATGTATAAATCACTATATGGAGAGCTATCCCGACATCTAGATTACTTGGTCTGTATCACGAGATCGAGTTGAATGATAGGTCGCATACAAAAGCACGTAAACAAGTATAAATTGATAAACATAAACAAACATACAACGATAAATTAAGAAATTGAGATATAAACAAAACCAAATTAATACAAGAGTAATGGCTTAGCCAAGGTAAACTAATCGAGTTAACGAATGATACCAAAAACTGAACGATTACAAAAGTATAAGAAATTACACCTTGTCTCCTATGGATTAGAATGCGTTGCGAGACCTCTTTTTCTCTTTTTCTCTTTTGAAAATCGACTTTTGTGGTTTAGGTATCGAGAATATGCTTTAGCAAACTTAAAACTTGTTTTTGAGTTTTGTATTTATAGGGTCTGGAGTCGGTGTCGATACGGCGTATCCAATGGATTGGATACGGCGTATTGGAGTTTCCTGGAGTAGGGACCATGTTGATCCCTTCTAAATAGATCTTGGTCTCCTTTAGCTTGTATAAAGGTTAGTAACCTTGGATAAATCCAAAACTACTAAGACAGAAACTTTGTGAGATAACTTAAAGTCTATGCGGAATCTAGACTTTAAGCAATAAGAATATTAACAAATGAACACACAAATGTAAGCCAAAATTTCAGCCTCAATATAAAACGATCTCTCTGAATAGTGATAGGGTTACAAAATAACCTTGAAGCTGCTAACTATATTTGCTATAAAAACTATATAAAACTTATATTCTTTATCTATGCCGTAGAGTTCCTTTTATACACCAAGGAAACCCTAATGGGCTTACAAAACGCGTATACTAATCAATGCATATCTATTCCTAATATATCTCATGCATATCACTTTAGCAGTACTAACTATTATAACTAACAATACTAATAAACTGACAATACTAACACTTTGTACTGGCAGCACTAACTATTAAACTAATAGTACTAATGACTTAGACTATTTTCTCTAATCTTCAGCAGCAACACAAACTTGAACCAGCAGCATTAAGTTGTAGAAGCCTCTAATTCCCAACAATCCTCCCCTAAACTTGATATTCATCTTGTTAATCTTCAAGTTTCTTCATTACCTGCATCTTGATCACTAGGAGGATGTATCTAAACACTCTTCTACTTCTGAAGTTGTGATCTTGTAAACCTGAGAAGCTCATAAGCCATTTCACACTCATGATCAACTTCTAGTCTTCTACTCAGCATTCTTGAAAGCATCTCTTATGTAAGAGGATATGTCTTCTCTATCAGCATGTGAATAGCAATTCCAGTATCCATCAGTAATACATGAACTCTACATGAATCAAATAATCTCTAGATGATCAATGTGTAGTCCTGTTGAGCTTTCCAGATTTCATCATATTCACTTGGTTCAAATACAGTAATGAGATCTCCCCAAAGTAATTTGCCATATCCTTCTGGGCTTGCAGTCTCAAATCTTTCTTTAACCAGCCTATATAGATTTAACACATCTTTTATGTCACAATCAACAAGCATTTCACTGAATATCTTGTAATTCTTAGAACTTCCATCAGCTCTGATGATTTGATAATACATCATGTTTTCTGTTAGAATGTGTGTCTTCCAGTCAACTATTGGATATTTAGTAGCTAATGATTCAACATTTATAGCTTCATCATCTCCTGTAATTATATCCAAATAAGCTTTAAGCTCTTCCTTCTCATCATTATCCTCTATCTTCTGTCTCTTGACACTTTCATCATTAAATTTTTCACCTATTCTTTTCCTATCAACTATTTTCTTTCTACTGCCTTCAGCTTTACCTTTTATACTGTCTTTGACCACTTCAGAATCTATAGGAACAAAGTCATTTATCCACTTCCGCTCCCTTTCATACAGCTTCTGAATTTCTTCCAAACTCTTATTCTTCAGTTGATTGTAAGTGAACCTACCCATGTTTTTCAGGAAGGCAATCATCTTGTTTCTTAATTGAGTTTTGGTAGGTGGTTTGTTTCTGATTTGTTCAGCCCTTTGTGTAGCAAAGAACCTCTTCCTTTCTGTAATTGTCTCTACTAAAAATCTAGCTTGCTCATTAATAGAAAACTGCTCTCTTTCTTCTTCTTGAAGTCTTGCAGCTAACAGAGCATCTGCATCCATTCTTGCTAGAACATCATCAAATTCTGCAGTTAAAGCAGCATTAGATTCTTCTTCTTGTGCAGCCCTATCCCTTTGCATTATTTCTAGTGCAGTCTTTTCTTCTTCATGTAATCTCATAGCCAGCCTTTCATCCATCTGAATCTGAGCCTTTCTTGGGTTCTTTGGAGGCTTTTCAGGCTCTTGCATAATGCCTTTGTCTTTATCTTTTGGATCAATAGTTGAAAGAATTCTTGTTAGTCTAGCAGATTCTTCTTGTGCAGCTTTGAAAGCAACTCCTTTTCCTTTTTCCTTATCCTTCTGACTTCTCATCTTTACAAGTGTTTGAGCAATAGTAAGATCCTCATATTTAAATACAGTTGTAGTAGTTGTTGGAGGTATTCTTGGTTCAGCAGTACTAATAGATACACCAGTAGTAGTAACTGATGCAATAGTAGCATTAACTCCAGTAGTAGCAGTATTAACAGTATCTCTTTCAACATTATCTATTGCCTCATTCACCATATCATCAATATCATCAAAGTCATCATCAAAATCATCATCAAAATCACCTTCTTCAAACATTGCCCTTGTCTTCAAATTCCTCCCCTATTTGGATACATTCTCCTTATCCAAACTCTTTCTCTTGGAGGTACCAATCTTGAAGAGTTTCATCCCTGGAGTTCTTGCTCTTTGCTTCTTTTCCAATCTTTTGACTTTCTTTTTCAAGTTATTGATCACCAAATCTTGAGCAGTCTTTGATGTTTCCAAGGCAAGAAACCTGTTTGACAAGTTTGTACAAATAGCCATCAATTCATTTATTTTAGGTCTACCCTCATCACTTCTAGGTGTGTGACCTCCTGAGAAAGGTGAATCATAGGGTGTTGGTGGTACAAAATCCGTCAAACCATATTGTTCAAGTCTTTCCTCATCACTTCCAGGTGTGTGACCTCCTAGGATAGGTGAATCATAAGAAGGTGTAGGTAGCCTCTCAGACCTAGTCTGAGCAATGGTACCCCCATGGCTTCTTGGCACCTGGGACTACCACCTGTACCAATTCCATAAGAAAGAGGCACATTAAGTATTGCCGTAGATTGGGTCTTAAGGATGTTATGACTATCCTGCTATGCATCTAAGCTAGCAGCAGTAGTGACAGCCCTTTCCACTCTATCACCCAAATCCTTATGGACAGCCTCATTACCATCCTTTTTAAGGGGACCACCAGACTAAGGTATCTCAGTGTCCCGACCTCTTTTAGCTTGCCTATGTGTTTAGGTCTTTTGTGGGTGAGTTGTGGCAACAGCAGGAACTTGTTCTTCCTGAAAGGGAGAAGCAGTTGAAGATGGTGGTTAGGGTTCAGAGGGTTGTCCTGAACCTTCACCCTTAACTACTTATGGTACCAACATACTTTGAAATAATGGAGTAACTGTCCCTGAAAAACCTTTGCCTTTTCTTCTCATATTAGCAAAAACTTTTTGAGTATGTTTAGGTGTTTCATAAGTATCATTAAAAGGTTCTGCAAGATTTTTAACTTGGTTATTCAAAAACAGTTGTAAAAACCTTGGATACATCAAAAACTTTTTAGAATTTGGATCCAAGTTTCTTAACATACCATCAAAAATTAATTTAGAAAAATTAAACTTTTGATTATTTGCCAAACATATAACTGCTGAAGCAATATTAGTTGAAAACTCATTCCAAGCAGTAGATTTTGAACTTAGACAATGTAAGATGGTATGTATAAGATACTTCCATTGAGGGGAAAAGAAAGCTTTTTGAAAAGTAAGTTTATCAGAAACAATTTCATATCCCATCAATGCAAGGTTTTCCAAAATTTCAGAATTTGTTAGACTAGTAACACCATCCTCATCATTAAAGTGAAGATTACTCCTCACTGATGATTCTGATATTACTATAGTCTTGCCATCAACCTTGGCATGTATTTGCGTTTCATTATTGACTATTTTGGACTTAGCAGTAGCCCAAAACTGCTCAATATAAGAAGCATAGATAGTAGGACTTATGGTTAAAGAATACCTGATAGTGCTAGCATTCAAGAAGTCCACTATCTGATGAAAATCAGCATTCCCCTCTGTTCTTTCCAAACAAGCAACCATATTGTGTTGATCAACAAACTTCAAATCCGCCATAGATGATTAATTGATGATTAATTTATGGAGTCGGTGATAAATTGAAGTGGGTTTGTGAATTTTGAGAGCGTTTTAGTGTTCGAGAGTATTAGAATGATCTTGATGTAGTCGAATACGCTTATATAGGTAAAAAGGAAACCTATAATAGTAGGAAATTATTTATTGACCAAGATTTCACTCAGCAGTTGTAACTCCAACAGTAACCCAGCAGTACTAACTTTGGCTCAGCAGTACTAACTTTTGCCTAGCAGTACTAACTTTCGCCCAGCAACATCAAATCCTGCCTAGCAGCATTAACATTACAACTACCAGTTTTAACTCCAAATTCATCACTAATACCATATTCAAACCACACCAATCATAAATCTAACAAACACATCTTCAAAGATTAAGTAATCCAATGCTAGCAATCAGAAAGATAAACCTGCTAACATCAAATGCCTTTGAGAGTAGATCAGCAACATTGTGATCTGTATGTATCTTAATTACTTGAATGAGCCTCTTCTCATAAGAATCTCTGGTGAAATGGTGCCTTATTTCAATGTGCTTGGTTTTAGAATGAAACACTGGATTCTTCACAATACAAATTGTACTTTCATTATCAATGTAAATCTTGGTGTTTATGAAATTGAACCCATAATCAAGCATTTGATTTTGGATCCACAACACCTGTCCACAGCAATTAGCAGCAACAACATACTCTGCTTCAGTAGTGGAGTTGGCAACTATAGTTTGCTTTTTACATTGCCATGAAATTAACCTTTTGCCAAGAAATTGACAACCTCCTGTTGTGGATTTTCTGTCAAGGCTAGCTCCAGCATAATCACTATCAGAAAAGGCTTTCAAGTCAAATGGTGAATCTCTAGGATACCAAAGTCCCAATTTGGGTTGACCTTTCAAGTATCTAAAGATCATCTTCACTGCATGAAGATGTCAGACTTTAGGAGTAACTTGGAACCTTGCACAAGCACAACCAACAAACATTATGTCAGGCCTAGAAGCTGTTAAGTACATCAATGATCCAATCATTGATCTATATAAGTGAACATCCACATCCTCAGCTTCTTCATCCTTGGGCAATGCCTTGTTAGTCTCTATTGGAGTGCTTGTTGTCTTTATTATGACAAAATCAAACTTCTTCAATAAATTAGCCATATACTTGTCTTAGTTGATGAAGATTCCATCATCTTTCTGCTTTACCTGCAACCCTAAGAAGAAAGCGAGCTCCCCATAGAACTCATCTGGAATCTCTTATGCATCATCTGCTCAAACTCAACATATAAAAACTTCTTTGTAGACCAAAGATGATGTCATCAACATACACCTGCACTAACAGGATGTAACAACCGACGATTTTCAAAATTTTTAAATGACTATTTTACCCTTTGACTTTTCGGGTCCGACTTGACTTTTTGACTTTTGATCTTTTATTGTCACATAAAAACGATTACCGCGTAACCGGTAATTTTTCAAAACATATTTAAATAATAAATCATATTTATTATTACATATCTCTCATGTGCAAATTTATTTTTAACTTATTTGACTTGAAAACGAGAAAATATATGTTATTCCTAAGTTGACTTATCAAAAACGACCTACTAAATCACGTTTTCATGACTCGGACTCTAAAGCAATTTGATGTAAAAAGACATTCCGGACAACTTTTTAGTTTTATGCGAGACCCGAAAACGAGCAAAAAATGACTAAAATACCCTCGCAAAATTTTAGAAACAAGAACAACGCGTGCCGACACTAAAATAATTAAATTATATTTAATTATCACTTTTTATTAAATGAAAATATTTAATAAATTAGTTATCATTTTATTCAGAAACGTTTGTTAAAAACGCAAAGATTCAAGTTAAAGTTCATTTTTCAGAGAAAATTTATCAGTGATACATGAATAAATAATAAACATTTAAATATATTTTATAAAAACATTTATAAAATAATAGTCGAGTAAATACTCATTTTTGTAGGAAAAATCATTTGGAACGCAATGGCGTCAGTTTCGTGTTTTAATTCATCCGTTAAGTGGCTTAAACAAGCCCCGAACCATTATTTAACAAAATTACACGTTTGGTCCCTGTGGAAATATTTACACAATTAACCCTAGACTATTTGTGACTTGTCACTTTTCTTTATAACTTTTAATATATATATATATATATATATATATATATATATATATATATATATATATATATATATATATATATATATATATATATATATATATATATATAAAGGTTATTAGGTTACTCATTTTTTTATATAACACACACAAATATACACATCCCTCTCCCCCCCCTTTAACTCCGGCGCCGCCACAACACCGGCTAACCTTCCCTGCCACCGTCGTCGCCGCCGGCCGCCACCCTAAAATATACAAATATGTAGATCTACCTCCGATCTACCCGATCTACTACCCAACCGCGGCTCAGCTGCCGTTATTATCACCTTCACCACCTCACCTTCACCCCCATCATCATCCTCCATCTCCATCATCACCACACCACCACCGCTGCCATTTCCACGACCCACCCACCACCGCTGCCGCCTCCACTAAACTCTACCATCACCACCACGTTCACCAACCACCGCAAAAGGTGCGTTGGTTTAGCAGAAGCACCAACAAGGGTGCGTTTGGTTTCGTCCTCAGCCAACAAGGGTGCGTTTGGTTTTATAAAATGACCCTATAGGGTGCGTTGGTTTCGCAGCTAGCACCAAAGGGTGCGCTGGGTTGTTATTGACAACCTAAGGGCACGCTGGGTTTCTTGTCGGCACCACAAGGGTGTGTTTGGTTATAGAAAACTGCACCACAAGTGCGTTTGGTTGGACAGTTTCGTCATAAGGATGCGTTTGGTTTAAGTGAAGCACCGAGAGGGTGCGTTTGGTTTAGCAAAACTGCCATTAGGGTGTGTTTGGTTTAGCAAAACTGCCAAAAGGGGCGTTTGGTTTAGTAGAACTGCCAAAAGGGGTGTTTGGTTGGCTGTGTAACCGCACAAAGGTGCGTTTGGTTTGACATATTCGCGATAAGGGTGCGTTTGGTTGTTCTTAAACTACCATATGGTGCGTTTGGGTTAACAGTTTCACCGAGAGGGTGCGTTTGGTTTAGCAGTTTCGCATTAAGGGTAAGTTTGGGTGTGCAGGAACGCACTAAGGACGTGTTTGGTGAGCAGGAAAACCATAAGGGCGTGTTTGGGTGAGCAGGAAAACCATTAGGGTGCGTTTGGTTTATATGAATCGACTAATCAATATATCATAAGATTTTATAAATATAAAACCAGATCTAATGGTGGTTTAATGGTTAAATAAATGTGCTATTTATTATTTTGTTTAGTTTCGATATATATTGAAACACGCGTATTTGCAACACGAATTGAATTGAAAAAGGATTAAATTATATAGTTTTAAGATTGTTTAATTTATAATTATACAATAACCAGATAAACAAACGAGAACTATACTTTTACAAATGAGACAACTATTGTAACTATAACCCGTTAAGAAAACGAAATACTAAATTATAAAATATTATTTTATAATTCCCGACTAGAAGATAAAGTCAAAACTTTTGTAAAAGCTTTGAAACATCATTTACATAATTCTCAACTATAAAACAAGCGTTATTTTTATAAACAAGGACTCTTTATTAACTTATATGGTGATTTCCGAACACGTGTCGAATTATGTTGTTTTAATTAGTTTCTCACGTTTCTTATATAATACTTGTAACGTATTATATACCTCGATTATTTATTTAATTGGTTTCCTTCGTTATATAATTCACGGTATGAATTATATACTTGTTTATTTTTCATATGTAATATATACGGAATATATTACATACTTTATGTTTACTTTTCGACTTATTTTTTTAACAACCACTACTATTACAACTTGAGATCTATTTTTTTTCAAGTATAGCGTTGAGTCGTAAACCATTCATCAAAACCCAAATACATTATCCTACCTATTGGGTCATAGCCGTTAAGCTAAAGCCGCAAGACTTCCGGTATAGCCGTTCCGCGTTTCCGTTGGTGGGTATGCTGAAATAATGTGCATTCCTGCCAATCGTTCTACGACATCATCGCGGTGAGTTTATAGCCCAATGTTTTACTTGTTTTACATATATTTTTGGGGTGAGAACATGCTTGTTTGCAAATGCATTTACATGGTTGATTACAAATTGGTTTACTTACTCATTTACATAGCTCGCTATGGGATACATTACTTGACTTCATTTTTGGTCACAATTACATACTTTACTTTTGAAATGATACGGATTAGCTTAAGCGGAATTAAATGATAAACTACAAGTAAATGCCCGAGTGTTCCTGGAGGGGACACCTGCGATGGGTACATATGGTTTTCATTACTGCCCGGGTGTTCTTGGAGAGGACACCTGCGATGGGTACATATGGTTTTCAGTACTGCCCGGGTGTTCTTGGATGGGACACCTATGATGGGTACATAGCGCATCGGTTTCATGAACTTAGAGTGATCGTAATAACTCATTGGGCAATACATGCTTGAAACATTTCGTGATGGTTTTAATTATCATGCATACTTTGAACAATTGCGGTCCAGCTTTCATACGTACAATTTTGTGACTATTATAAGGGTTGAAATGGTCATACACACTTTGCAAATCTTTGGTGCAACATTTATACTTAAACAACCTATGAACTCACCAACTTTATGTTGACCCTTTTAAGCATGTTTTTCTCAGGTAAATTAAATGCTTGGCTTACTTGATGTGCATTTGAGTCTATAGTTGACAAGATTTCATTCATGGATTTCTACTCACATACAAATTATCAAATCTCATTGTATTGCTTTCAAACTTTTCAATGTGATTCAATTATAGGACAAATGTTATACCAATTTCAAGAAAATTAACGAGATTACTTTTCAAACGACACATTTAGAGGTCGTTTCTCTTGTATCTGCGCTGTGATTATGAAGTAACGCCCCGGACATACTTTTGGCTGCGAATATTTTTGGGGGTGTTTCAGATTTGGTATCAGGGTGCACTGGTTTTAGAGGAAAGCTACGGTTGCTTTGTTACCTAGATTATAACCGTTTTCACAAACATTGCATCACATCAAACATTTTTAAAGTTCATACACACTACTTGCTTACTTGCTTACATTACTTGTTACATTAAGTGCTTACATGACATACATATATATAATATATATGCTTGCATCTCTTTTGCGTATATCATATAATTATTTATATAAGAGTTATTTATATAAATATCACAACATTTCTTAAGACATTGTGAGTTGCACAATGGTCTCATTTACACTTCAGACATTGTGAGTTACACAATTGTCTCATTTTACTTCTTAGACATTGTGAGTTGCACAATGGTCTCACTTCGTCCTCAGACATTGTAAGTTAAACAATGGTCTCTAAGAATATTTTTTTTTCATAGCTTTATACAATATCGTATTACACGAAAGCCGTCATAATTTTGTTTACATGGAATTATGTATGAATCTAAGTATTACAAGTCTTGTGTGGGCGGGACTTGTAATATGAGGATTGATATGATAATTGCTATGTTAACAAAACCCATCACAGTTCTGTTTACATGGGATTATGTATGAATCTAAGTATTACAAGTCTTGTATAGGTGGGACTTTTAATAGGAGGATTGATATGATAATTGCTATGTTGACTCATTCATAGAGACCTTTACTTTAATTACTTTAACCGAGTACTCATTAACTATCTTGAACTCTATGTCGATATTCCCTGATAGTTTTACTCCCCGTCTCCGAAGACGAGTTTTAAACACTCGTCCCATACTCATTAGAGCACCTGCATCGATATGTCATTCACCACCTTGAAGGTTATGTGAGTACGCGTATTGCATCAGAAATTATTAAGTAGGATGATTTATAATCTCTTTATTTGAAAGGATTGGGACGCCTCTTCGTTTAAATAAATAAATTATAAATCACCGAACCATAAGTTTATCAATTCATTATTTACATAAATTGGGACGCTTCTTTATGCAAATAATGAATTATAAATGAGTGGGCTTAATGGTATCCAATATGACACGAGTACGAACTCGAATCCGATAATCACAGAAACACAATCGTGTCTTACCACTCAGCAGAATCTTAAGGCCTCACTTGAACTACCTTATCTCATTCTTAAGTTATTACTTTTGCCGTTACAAATCTTTACTATCATGAACTATTTGTGGAGCTAACAGACTTGTGCGCACTTGAGCTAATGGAGTTGATTCATCCTCGAACTAACGACTGAGTACCATATTCCGCCGTCTATCGCATAAGCTCTCCCGCGAGCTCATCCCATTTGTTGAACTTTATCCTGGGGATATTGTTTCTCGAAATGTCCTCACTCTCCGCATCCCATCACCGTTTGTTATAGTTATTGTGTTTATGGTTGCTGTTGTTGGGTCCTGGAGCGGTCCACTAGTACGAAGACTTAGGTCGCGATACATCCTAGTACTGCCAAGTAAGTTGAATACTTACATTCATAAGCCTTGTTTGATGTAAATCATCAAACATTACAAATATCAGAAACGAGACTTTGTCCTTGGACATTTAAAACTTTATACAGACATGCTCATGCGACTACACTTTCTTCTTGAGGTTTTCACTATTATGAGAATTTCTTTATAACGCGTTTATATCAGTCATAAGACCTGTGATGATATTTTTTTTGAGATACCCATTTTGATGGATTAAATATCATGGTCAAACCTAGCCAAATTTTTTGGTATATTGAGAAGTTTCGAAACATATAATTTTGCTGACTAAAGTCATCAACACCATGTTTGAAAACTGGTTATTAAATCTTAAATCTTTTCTTGGTCACACAATCGGTTAAACAAAAAATAAAATTCAGACAAGATCCTGTTAAGGATAGGTACTGTACAAACTGGCAATTTTCGGGTATGTAAAATGACTATTTTATCCTTTGACTTTTGGGTCCGACTTGACTTTTTAACCTTTTGACCTTTTAATGTCACATAAAAACGATTACCGCGTAACCTGTAATTTTTCAAAACATATTTAAATAATAAATCATATTTATTATTACATCTCTCTCATGTGCAAAGTTATTTTTAACTTATTTGACTTGAAAACGAAAAAGATATATGTTATCCCTAAGTTGACTTATCGGAACGACCCGCTAAATCACGTTTTCACGACTCGGACTCTAAAGCAATTTGATGTTAAAACGTACATCCGAACACTTTTTGTTTTGCCCGAGACCCGAAAACAAGCAAATGACTAAAATACCCTCGCGAAATTTTGAAAACAAAAACTACGCGTACCGACATGAAAATAATTAAATTACATTTAATTATCACCGTTATTAAATAAATATATTGAATAAATTATTTATTATTTTATTCAGAAAACATTTGCTAAAAACGTGAATATTCAAGTTAAAGTTTAATTTTTTTTTCGAACAAAGCTTATCCGTGGTACATAAATAGATAATACACAATTTAAATAAATTTTATAATTTATAAAATTTAGACGTGTAAATACTCATTTTTGTTGGAAAAATCATTTGGAACGTAATGGCGCAAGTTTCGAGTTTTGAATTGTCCATTAAGTGGCTTAAACGAGTCCCGAACCATTAAATAACAAAAGTTACACTTTAGGTCCCTGTGGTAATATTTACACATCACCCCTAGACTATCCTAGGCTTGCCACATTTTTTGAAACTTTCATATATATATATATATATAGAAAATGATGTAGGGTTTCTCATTTTAACATAGCCCCCATTTTTTTTCTCTCCCATCTTCCGGCGAGATTCCGGCCATCTCCGGCCACCCGACCTCCGGCCGTCGCCTACATCAACCACCAACCAACACCACGCATCTCCCCCTCCACCACGATCATCTGCCACAGTCACCCTCATCATTCAGCGTTCATCTCTAGCACCTCTCCACCAACCACCACGCCACCACAGCCACGCCACGCACCACCATAGGGTGCATTGGGTTTTCTTGTACCACCAAAAGGGTGCGTTTGGTCTCGCTCAACCACCAAAAGGGTGCGCTTGATTGTTACTAACACCACAAGGGTGCGTTGGGTTTGATGAAAACACCACTATAGGGTACGTTTGGGTGGCAGCCACCACCATAGGGTGCGTTTGGCAGTCACCACCACCACAAGGGTGCGTTTGTTTATATGGTTAACACCATAGGGTGCGTTTGGCAGTCACCACTACTATAGGGTGCGTTTGATTGTTCTAAACACCCAAAGGGTACGTTTGGATCTGGGTTTTCAGCCTAAAGGGTGCGTTTGGTTGGCTGTGAAACCGCACAAGGGTGCGTTTGGTTATTCTAAACCGCAAAAGGGTGTGTTTGGGTTGGCAGAATTAGCACAAGGGTGCGCTTGGTTGTTCAAAACCGCACAAGGGTGCGTTTGGTTTGGCAGAATTAGCACAAAGGTGCGTTTGATTTGGTAGAAACGCACATGGGGTGCGTTTGGTTGGCTGTGTAACAGCATAGGGTATGTTTGGTTTAGCAGGAAAACCAATAAGGGTGCGTTTGGGTTAGCAGGAAAACCAATAAGGGTGCGTTTGGGTTAATATAAATCGGCTAATATAAATATGTTAAGTTTTGGTAAAATATAAAATCGGATTAAGTGGTGGTTTAAAATGTGTAAATAAATGTGTACTTATTATTTGTTTCTTTTCGATCGTTTATATATATATTGTATATATATATATAGTATTATATATATTTATTATATATATACTATATATTATATATATATATCATATATATATAATATATATTTTATGCGTTTGGGTTGGCTGTGTAACAGCATAGGGTGTGTTTGGTTAGCAGGAAGACCATAAGGGTGTGTTTGGGTTAGCAGGAAAACCAATAAGGGTGCGTTTGGGTTAATATAAATCGGCTAATATAAATATGTTAAGTTTTGGTAAAATATAAAATCGGATTAAGTGGTGGTTAAAATGGTTAAATAAATGTGCTACTTATTATTTTGTTTCCTATTCGATCTCGTTTATATATATATATATATATATATATATATATATATATATATATATATATATATATATATATATATATATATATTTGAAACACGCGAGTATTGCAACATTGATTGATTAAAGTGGAAAACATTGAATTTTGTGAAAAAGGAAAACGTCTTATAAACGAATAGATCATGCTGAAAAATCTATAAACTACTATACTTAATAAATTTCATTATAATTTCTATTATCTTAGAAAAAACGATAAAAGACGAAGTTATATAGTCTTAAGATTGTTTAATTTATAATTATACAATAACCTGGTAAACAAACGAGAACTATACTTTTACAAATGAGACAACTATTTTAGCTACAACCCGTCAAGAAAACGGAATACTAAATTATAAAATATTATTTTATAATTCCCGACTAGAAGATAAAGTCATAACTTTTGTAAAAGCTTTGAAAATATCGTTTACATAATTCTCAACTATAAAACGTGCGTTACTTTTATTACAAGGACTCTTTATTAATTTATATGGTGATTTCCGAACACGTGTCGAATTATGTTGTTTTAATTAATTTCTCACATTTCTAATATAATACTTGCAAGGTATTATATACCTCGATTATTTATTTAATTGGTTTCCTTCGTTATATAATTCACGGTATGAATTATATACTTGTTTATTTTTCATATGTAATATATACGGAATATATTACATACTTTGCGTTTACTTTTTGATTTATTATATATAACCAACCATCAAACTATTACAACTTGAAATCTAAATCTTTTATCGACGTGTCGCGTTGATGTGACTATCCATCGGAAAATCCAAATACATTATCCTAGGCTAGTAGGTCATAGCCGTTAAGATAAACCGCAACTTTCGGGTCGATCCGTTCCGGTTTTCGTTTGTGTTGTGCTTAATATGTGCATTTCTGCCAATTGTTCTGCATCATCGAGGTGAGTTTATAGCCCCATGTTTTACATATATTTTTGGGGTGAGAACATGCTTGTTTGCAAATGCATTTACATGGTTGATTACAAATTGGTTTACATACTCATTCACATAGCTCACTATGGGATACATTACTTAACTTCATGTTTGGTCACAAATACATACTTTACTTTTTAAATGATTACGGATTAACATAAGTGGATTGAACTGATAACTACAAGTAAATGCCCGAGTGTTCTTGGTGGGGACACTTGCGAGGGGTACATATTCATTACTGCATGGGTGTTCTTGGAGGGGACACCTGTGATGGGTACATATGGTTTTCATTACTGCTCGGGTGTTCTTGGAGGGGACACCTACGATGGGTACATAGTGCATCGGTTTCATGAACTTAGAGTAATCGTAATCACTCATTGGGCAATACATACTTGAAACATTTCGTGATAGTTTTAATTATCATGCATACTTTGAGCATTTGCGGTCCAACTTTTATACGTACAATTTGGTGACTATTATAAGGGTTGAAATGGTGACACACACTTTGCAAATCTTTGGTGCAACATTTATACTTAAACAAACCTATGAACTCACCAACTTTATGCTGACCCTTTTAAGCATGTTTTTCTCATGTGAATTAGATGCTTGGCTTACTTGATGTGCATTGGAGTCCAAATTGACAAGATTTCATTCATGGATTTCTACTTACATACAAATGATCAAATCTCATTGTATTGCTTTTAAGCTTTTCATTGTGATGCAATTATGGGACAAATGTTATATCAATTTCAAGAAAATCAACGAAATTACTTTTCAAACGACACATTTAGAGGTTGTTCTCTTGTATCTTGTGTTGTTGTATTATGAAGTAACGCCGCCAGACATATTTCCTCTGCAACACATTTTTGGGGGTGTTACAGATTGGTATCAGAGCACTGGTTATAGAGAACTATGTTGCATATTTTACCCTAGACTATAACCGTTTTCACGAACATTGCATGACATCAAACATTTTCAAAGTGCATACACACTACTTGCTTACTTGCTTATGTTACTTGTTACCTTAAGTGCTTACATGACATACATATATACATAATATATATGCTTGCATTCCTTTTGCGTATATTGTACGTTTATTTATATAAGAGTTAATTATATAAATACTAGAACATTTCTTAAGACATTGTGAGTTGCACAATGGGCTCACTTCGTTCTCAGACATTGTAGGTTAAACAATGGTCTCTAAAAATATATTTTTTATAACTTTATACAATATCGTATTACACGAAAACCGTCATAATTTTGTTTACATGGAATTATGTGTGAATCTAAGTATTACAAGTATTGTATAGGCGGGACTTGTAATATGAGGATTTATATAATAATGGATATGTTAACAAAACCCATCACAGTTCTGTTTACATGGAATTATGTGTGAATCTAAGTATTACAAGTCTTGTATGGGCGGGACTTGTAATAGGAGTATTGATACGAATGTTATACCATGTCGGAACACAAATGGATTGGTATCTTCAGGGCCAACAACCACAAACATACAAACAATTTATGTGCCTTGAATAAAGTGGCATACATATAAGTCTAAGCGGCAGTTTCATGAACTTAGAGTAATCGTAATCACTCATTGGGCAATACATACTTGAAACATTTCGTGATGGTTTTAATTATCATGCATACCTTGAACAATTGCAGTCTAACTGTCATATGTACAATTTTTGTGACTATTATAAGGGTTGAAATGGTCATACACGCTTTGTAAATCTTTGGTGCAACATTTATACCTAAACAAACCTATGAACTCACCAACTTTATGTTGACCCTTTTAAGCATGTTTTTTCTCAAATGAATTAGATGCTTGGCTTACTTGATGTGCATTGGAGTCTAAATTTGACAAGATTTCATTCATGGATTTCTACTACATGCAAATGATCAAATCTCGTTGTATTGCTTTCAAGCTTTTCATTGTGATGCAATTATGGGACAAATGTTATTTCAATTTCAAGAAAATCAACGAGATTACTTTTAAAACGACACATTTAGAGGTCGTTCTCTTCTATCTAGCACTGTGTATTATGAAGTAACTCCGCCGGACACACTTCTGCTGCGATACATTTTTGGGGGTGTTACAATTATGTCTAAAGATATCACAGAGGATATCACGACAATGAACCCATAAATTCGTACTCCTATCCAAACCATAACTCACATCCATCATGATATTTCGAATTTACCGAAACCTCAACGGAGAATATGATGAGAGAGTGGATGGCTAGTCAAACGTTTAAATCACAATAATACAATACATGTGGGATTTCAAACGATCGCAACGCAGGGGAGAGATATAACAGCATTGAGTCGTAAGACCTATAATGATTTTTTTTGAGATACCCATTTTGACGGATTAAATATCCTGGTCAAACCTAGCCAAAATTTCTGGTACATTGAGAAGTGTCGAAACACTGAATTTTTGCTGAATAAAGTTTATCACGTTTGTTTAGAAACGTTTCTTAAAATCCTAAATCTTTTCTTGTCACACCTATCGTAACCTACAGATTAAATATCGGGAACGAGATTTTCTTTAAAGGTGTAAGTACTGTAACATCCGGTAATTTTCAATTTTTACATGACTATTTACCCTTGACTTTTTGTTCGACTTGACTTTTGACTTTTGTTCTTTAATGTCACATAAAAGCGATTACCGCTAAAACCGGTAATTTTCAGAACAATTTAAAAGAGATAATATGTTATTCCTAAAGTTGATTTAACAAAAACGAGCAGCTAAATCACGTTTTCATTATTCGGACTCTAAAGCAATTTGATGCAAAACGACATTCCTGACTACTTTTCAGTTTTGCCCGAGACCCGAAAACAAACTGAAAGTGACTGAAATGCCCTCGCAAGATTATAGAAACAAGAAAATAATTAAATTATATTTAATTAACACTTATTTATTAAATAAAAAATATTTAATAAATTAGTCATCATTAATTTCAATTCAGTGCCTTTTGTTAGAAGACGCAAATATATCAAGTAGCAATATCATTTACGGACAAAGTTCATCTGGAAATAACAAATAAATAATAAACGTTTAAAATAAATTTATAAAACGTTTATGAAAATTAGTCGGTGAATACTCGTTTTTATTGTAAAAAATATTTGGAAAAAAAAAACTAAAAACAATGAAGAACGGAGTGAAAAATATAAGAAAGGAAGAGAAAAAAAAAAAAAAAAAAATAAAAGAGGAAACAGCAAAAATTTGAACCTCTCGCCCCTCGCTACCCCCCCATCCCTCTTCCCCCCCCACTCCTTAAACCTCCCCCCACCCGTCCACAAATGTCGCCATGCGCAAGTATTCCGAAAATGGGGTATTGCAACGTCCTTAACATTCATTCAAACGAGTCCCGAACCACCTATTTAACGGAATAAAACTCAAAAGTTAAACACCTTTAGTCCCTGTGGTAATATTTACAAAATTTACCCCAAACTTATTAGAACTTGTCACATTTAATTATAAGTTTAATATATAAATATATATATATATATATATATATATATAAATTATATACATCTCATTTCATTTTTTCAAAAACACAACACACACATATGACATTCTCTCCCCCTCCCCATGTCCAGCCGCCCCCTCCTCCGGCCAGCCGTCGTCGCCGCCGAAAAACTTTTCCGGCGGACTTTTCCCGCCGAATCCAAAAAATACTCCCCATCACCCGATCTATCCGATCCTCACACTCACGCGCCTCCACGAGCCTCCCCCTATTCCGGCAGACACAGCCGCTTCACCGTCATACCACCACAAGGGCGCGTTCGGTTTTAATAACCACCAGGGTGCGTTTGGTTCTCGAGATCGCACCAAGGGTGCGTTCGGTTTGATAGTAGCACCGACTAGGGTGCGTTTGTTTTGGACAACCACCCCAAATAGGGTGCGTTTGGTTTTTAACAAACAAAATAGGGTGTTTGTTTCGGGGTTTCGACTCATTTAGGGTGCGTTTAGTAATAAAGACAGCACCAAAGGGTGCAGTTGGTTGGTAAATGGCAGCAAGGGGCTGCGTTTGGTTGCGGTAATCACCAAACAGGGTGCGTTTGTTTTATGGCAGCAGCTATAGGCTGCGTTTGGTATTAAAAACTGCACCAAGAGGTGCGTTTGGCATAAGAAAACACCATAACGGGGTGTTTGGTTGGGCAATCGAAATAAAGCCAACTTAGTTGGATTGTTGCTAAAAAGATGTTGTTGTATTGCTGAGAAGAAAAAGTTGCTGCTGAAGAAGGATAGAGTTTAAAAGATCAATAAATGATAAAGTGTTTAGATACATACTCTATGAGTTTAAGAAAATAAATCTGAAGAAACATGAAGATAAAAGAGTTCAAAATTCATGTTTAAGGGAGGATTGTTGGGATTTATGTTTACCTAACTTAGTACCAATAGTATTAATAGTTAGTACCATTAGTTATAGTTAGTACTGCCAGTACAAAGTGTTAAGTACTGATCAGTTAGTTAGTACCGATAGTAGAAAATAGTTAGTACCGTTTAAGAGATATGTATGAGATATTTTAGGAAAAGATATATACGCGTTTTGTAAGCCTGTTAGGGTTTATCCTTAGGGGATGGGATCATGAGAAAACCTAATTTTGGTGGAAAACCCAGAAAACCCAAAAAAACCAAACAAATACCCTAAAAAAACTAAACAGATGCCCTAATTTTTTTCAGGCTAAAAATTGTTTTTTTAGGCAAATATGGCCTCGATTTACACTCTGTAAAAACACCAAAAAACCAAACAGATGCCCTAAAAAACTAAACAGATGCCTTAAAAAATCTTTTATATAGCCTGAAAAAATTAGGGCATCTGTTTAGTTTTTGAGTTTTTTACAGACATTATATCGAGGCCATATTTGCCTGAAAAACTAATTTTTAGTCTGAAAAATTTAGGGCATCTGTTTGGTTTTTTTAGGGCATATGTTTGGTTTTTTGAGTTTTCTAGGTTTTCTAGCAAAATATGATTTTCCCTAGAACCCATCCCTATATATATCGGTATATATATATATATACACACACATATATAGAGTTGGGGTAAATAAAAAAGATTTTATAATAAAAAAGGTAGGGTGAAACCACAAGCCGCCATGTGTCCCATTATCCCCCATCTTTTTTTAAAAAACTTTAGGGGTGATTCTGTACTTTATATGAAACTACAAAGGTAATAGTTGTAAATATTTTTCAACACTATATAATATGTTTTTTTTTCACACACAACACAAAACCCAGAACTCAAAACCTAGAACCTCTCGATAACATCTCCCCGGACCTCTCGATAACCACCCTTAACCACCACCTTCCCCACCATTCCCACCGTTAACCACCCTTAACCACCACCTTCCCCACCGTTAACCATTATCCACCGTTGCTTACTGTTAACTGCCATTGTTTAAGATCATAGCTCATCTCATTGATTTTTTAAAACATGTCTATTAAATCATCCACAAGTAACGAGTGTAGTTCATCCTCTTTGTCTAATTGTAAGTATCTTATTGAAAGTCTTTAACTTTTTTACGTTTATCACTTATTATTATGATTTTTATATGTTGTAGATTTAGTAGATGTAGTTTATTTTTTTAGACACACTAGATGTAGTAGATGTACTAGGATTTTGATTTTCAGGCTTTTGACTTTACATTATTGATTTTTAATGTCTGATCATGTTTTGATGTGCTAGATAATGCTCTGTAATGCAGTATAATGTAGTTGTTGTTGATAAGTAACTTACAAGTTAAAATGTTGTTTGTAGATGTAGTATATTATGTTGTTAGATGTAGTAGATGTATTAGATGTAGTAGGATGTATTAGATGTAGTAGGATGTATTAGATGTAGTAGGATTTTGATTTTGAATGCCTGATCATGTTGTGATGTGCTAGAGAATGCTCTTTAATGCCGTAATATGTAGTTGTTGTTGTTAAGGATCTTATAAGTTGAATGTAGTTTGTAGATGTAGTAGATGTAGTAGATTATGTTGTTAGATGTAGTAGATGTAGTAGGATTTTGATTTTGAATGCCTGATCATGTTGTGATGTGCTAGAGAATGCTCTTTAATGCCGTAATATGTAGTTGTTGTTGTTAAGGAACTTATAAGTTAAATGTAGTTTGTAGATGTAGTAGATGTATTAGATGTAGTAGGATGTATTAGATGTAGTAGGATTTTGATTTTGAATGCCTGATCATGTTGTGATGTGCTAGAGAATGCTCTTTAATGCCGTAATATGTAGCTGTTGTTGTTAAGGAACTTATAAGTTAAATGTAGTTTGTAGATGTAATAGATGTAGTAGATCATGTTGTGATGTAGTAGAATTTTAATGTCGTAATATGTAGTTGTTGTTGTTAAGGAACTTATAAGTTAAATATAGTTTGTAGATGTAGTAAATGTTGACCATGGTACCCCCTATATATACTTATTCCATAAAAATTTAAGTGACAGGAACAAACATTAATTTTTTGAGGAGTCATACTATTTTGTGTTTTCTTATAACTCATTCGTTTGACGTTGGTTAAATGCGTTAATATATAGTTGTTGTTGTTAAGCAAGTTATAAGTTAAATGTAGTTTGTAATTGATGTGTTATACAATGAAACAACCTCATTTGAACTGAAATAGATGACTTGTTTTCATATTATTCAAATGAAACTGATTTGGTATCAACTTTGACAAAGCATATTGTTCTGCACTATAATGCAGTAGATTTAAGACTATGATGTACTAATATAGAGTTTTTATATTTTGAGTTTTAAACCACATTAAGTGATGTGCTAGTTAATGCAGTAGAATTAAGTCTATGATGTACTCTTATAGAGGTTTTATATTTTGAGGTTTAAACCACATTAAGTGATGTGCTAGACAATGCACTGTAATGCAGTAGAATGTAGATATTGTTCTTAAGGAACTTATAATTTAAATCTGCTTTGTAATTCATTTTAGTTTATATTCTACTGCATTCTAGTGTACATCTTACTGCATTACAGTTCAAAGGATACCACAATGACTTATGTAAATGATGTACAGTAAA
>BQNB010050288.1:0-41577 GCA_026074375.1 Tanacetum coccineum | reverse complement strand
GTCATACGTTTACCTATTAAACTACGAGCTATAATGAACAGTAAAATACATGGGGTGACCGAGTTTTTTTCTAATATCTAACAATATTATTAATACTGCTAGCACCTGTAGTGGTTAGAAATGCCAAGTTCTTTTCATCATTGATAGCACCAGTAGATCTCTTAACCTTTTGTTTAACAATTTTAAAATTGTTGTACAAATCATCCAAACCCATAGTATCAAAGTCGGGTTTGTTCATCCAGACTACCACATGTGTATCCCACTCAGAAGGTAAGCTCCTCAAAAATTTAACATTTAGATCTTCTGGAGGAGTAACTACACCCAGAATTGCCAATCTACTAACAAGCTTTTGAAGCCTGTTAAAGATAGAATCAAGTGATTCTGAGCTTGAAGCATTAAAGTTTTCATACTGTTGCTTCAGCAAGGCCTTCTGTGTCTTCTTTGTTGCTTCATTCCCTCCAAATCGAGCTTTAATGGCAGCAAACATTGATTGAGCATCAACATACTGGTCAAAGGTAAGTTGATGTTCATTGGGCAGTACCATGAGCAGAAGACTTCTGGCCTTTACATCATTCTTTTTACAAATCTTTTCTTCAGCAGTAGAAGGCACAGTCATCTTCAATCCTGTTGATGGACCAGTTTCTGTTGTTGTAACAGGAATAGGTACCCACGAATTCCCATTCTCTATGACCTCCCATAGAGCATAATCCTGAATCTGAAAGTACTGTTTGATCCTTATCTCCCACATCTCATACTCCCCGAGTTTGAGCATGGGAAGCTTTGCCAACGCATTGTTCTGAGAATTTTCCAACTCCATTATTCCTAGATCAAAGTTTCTCAAAGCACAGGCTCTGATACCACTTGTTGATCCCACGCCTTGATCGATTCTTTACGTAGTAAAGTGTTTGTTACCTTGGATGAATCCAAAATAACAATGGTTGAGACTTTGTTTGTATACCAAAGTGTATGCGGAATCTACACTTTGATACTCTAGAGGTATTTATCAATGGAACAGTAACAACCAAAGAACAATGAATAAAAACCAAACTGCTTCAATATTATTAGAATAATACGAGTACTCTTGTAGTACTAGGGTTACAAACCTTGAAGCTATTCTTTCTCTAAAATATATCTAAAACTCTTAAGCAGAAAAAACTCTCTTAAACCTTAAACTAGGATCTCCTTTTATACAAACAAGGAGTCCTTTACAAGATAAATGCCGAACTATTCTGAAGTTGTTACAATTCAAATACAAATATAACAGATATACATTCCTTATTTTTTTTCTTTGTATCCTTATCTCCAAGTCAGCAGCTTCGACCATCAGCAGTGTTAATCTTTCTTCTAGCAGTATTAACTAACTCTGGCAGTACTAACTCCATTAGTACTGTTAGTTATACCTTGGCAGTATTAACTCTTATGAAGATTTATTCCCAACATCTTTCTTTACCCCTCAAGCGTGAGTCGTTAAATTATCTTCGTCAAGGTTTAGGAATGATGGAACACATTCCATAAATCGTTCTCTTCTTTTCTTCTAGTTTCGATTCTAGTCCGTGTTCCATTCCATGTCGTGACAACTTAACTACTTCATCCGAAGTACTTTAAGTATTTTTAATTAACGAAATGAAAATTAAAATGTCACTCTTTTTGAAAAAATTCGTCAATTTCTCCAAACATCCCTCTTGTTGGCGGTCCGGCGGCCCCTAGATCTATTATGGCGGCCCCCAAATATATCTAGGACCGCCGGCAGCAAGCTTGTAACACCGCTCATTCTTTTATTAATCCATTACCAAACATTTCCTCTCTTCTGCTACGAGCTGACATCTACTCTACACCCAAACCTATACCCAATATCTTTCTATAGATCAATAGGTCATCCTCTTATCCTAATACTCATAAGCATCATTGCTTATGTTTTCAAGAGTCAAGTGAATTTCATAATGAAATGCGTCTCATTAACAAACACATTCCTTACATTTGATAGACTTACAATCCATCACTTCACAATAAATCCCCTCACATACAAACCTTGGTCCTCATATCTCGCATACGTCTTGTCTCAAATTCATAGACGATTCTTCTCACTCCTAAACGTTTCTTCTCTCTTCTAGTAGTCGTTTCACTTCTAATAAGTCTCCTCATCTCTAACGTTTCTTCTCACTTCTAAACGTTTCTTCTCTCTTCTAATAGTCTTGTTACTATTATAATTCCTCCTATATCCCTTGACAACTTAATTATTTCATCCAAAATATTTAAGTAATTTGCGAAATGCGAAATGCAAATATTGCCATGATATTAAGTGTCATTCGTCTACTTTTAAAAGGTCATTCTCATAATATTTTTATGTCAATCAATAAACGAATCCGTCACTCCTTCGCAAAACTTTCCACTTTCTAGAAAGTGAAGAACATAAAGAAGATATTCAATCTTCAAGTGTTATTGAGTCACCACATTGTTGAGTCTCTCATTATTATTCCACCATGAAAGAACTACCACCTCATTTCACATCCCACTTTGTTCCTCAACATTGTCAACCAACAAAACACCAAACAAACCTTTAAATTCCCAATCATCCACCTTTGTCTCGATAGGATCATATGCACATCAATTGTTAGTGCAAATGATATATCAATCTTTTCTATCAACCTCTCGTCAACACGTTCCTTCTTTAGTATCGCTCATCCTTTCCCACTTTTCGGCTCTATGGAATCATTTTCATTCACATCCAAGAGCACATCGTCTCCATCCTCGTCTTATTTTTCTTTTTATTCTTTTAAAGTATATATATATATATATATATATATATATATTGACATATTTTGCCAAGATATTAAGTGTCATTCGTCTACTTTTAAAAGGTCATTCTCATAATATTTTTATGTCAATCAATAAACGAATCCCATTCTCGTTTATTAAAAGTCGGTCTAATCTTTCTCCGTAAACATACGTCTCGATTCTTTTTATTTCATCATTTAGGTTGTTTTTAAAATAATGACTACTTGTGTCTAGTTTCTACTTCTCTTTCAAAGTGTCATACTTTAGAATAATAAAACCTAGAAGTGCATGTCTAGTTCCCCGCTAATGTTTTGCTATATGTATATGTGCACTTGTCTACTAACTTTGTTTTGTAGCACAACAATATCTTGATTCCTTGGTTCCTCAAACAAGGGGGAGCATACACCGAGGGGGAGCACTTGCAAGCGCTCTACTCATTTAAATTGCATCGAACTTCTTGAGCATCGATGGTAATTTATTTGATCCATGGATCCGTTAGAGTCAATATACAATGAATGATATTATCATGGGGACGCAATGAGCAAGGGGGAGCTAGGAGATATGTGGGTAAATATCAAGGAGTTGGTTAAACCGTGATGATAGAAGACTTCACTAGGATGATGCAAGCTCACCTTTATAGGAATATAGGATCGGGGATTGTAAAATACGATGAAGGGCTCATTCATACTCCAAATACTTCACCTCATCCAAGAAACACAAAACCACCTCAACCGTATTTCTCATGTTGTCTTCTTATTCCTCCAACCAATATACTTGGATCACCTACCTTTTCCTCATTCCTTCATCCTATACACTCGAAGTACCTACCTTCTTCTCTTGCCCACTTCTCATCTCTCATGACCTTTTCTAAACTAACCAAGGAACACACAATCACCTTCACCTTTATTTCTCATATCTTCTCCTCATACCTCAAACCTATATACTCGGAGCACCTATCCTCTTCTCATTCCTCCAACATATATACTCGGAGCACGTACCCTCTTCTCATGTCTTCTTATAAACATTATATGCTCCAATCATAATCCACATTATGCCTTTTTGCTTCGACAAAAGGGGGAGAAGGGAATGTCATCATCAAAAAGGGGGAGATTGTTAGTGCAAATATTATAATATTTAATCTATACGATCTCTTTATGTTTTGATGATGACAAACATGTAACTTGTAATACGTAACGTAAAGTGCGCAAGTTACTCGTAATCACAAATCATCAATGCATACACGTATCAACATCTCTCGACGTCTCAAGTATGCATCAAGACGGACATTGGTTTACACCCGACGTAAATCACATAAGGTATGTACAAACAATATTAAACTTGTAGGATGATCAAAGAAATAAGTTTTTGTCTTAAACTTTATATTTTTATAAATACAACAAAACTGTTTCTCAAAAATTATTTAGACAAATTATTTTTGAATTATAAAGAAATATTTTATTTGATAATTATTTTGAATTTCAAAATCTGGTCATTTCCCCCCTAAAATAAGTGTCACTTTCACCAGACAAGTTTGTCACCACAAAAAGACAAAAACAAAAGCGTCTGTCGGGGCGGTCCCTTAATTCGGTCGGCGGCCTCCTTAATTATTTGGCGGCCCCCTTATATATCTGGGACCGCGATTTCCTGACAGGCTGTTTTTCAGCTCCTATAAATAGTAGGTCACCTCCAACTATTTTCACAACCCTTTTACATATATTTCTCTTAGTTCTTTATCTCTCTAGATCTCACTAAATCTCTCTAAATCTTTGATCATTTAACTTGTTTAATCTTGTTTAAATGTGATCCAATCTTCTACTCTTTCCCTCTTCCCTCAAGTACAAGAGAAGAACTTCGGTCATCTTCAAGATCCGAAGTTATGTAGTCTAGTTAGTCCATCTGTAACATTTGTTACATATAGATCGAGTCCATGTCTTCCAATCTTTAGTAGTGTGTAGATCCAAATGATGTATATATTTAGATGAGTTTATTGTGGGTTGGTTAGTATTTTAGGCCTTAAAATACATTGGTGAAGTGGTAGATTGGTTCTAGCTAAGATTAGGACTCGACATTTAGCTTAGTGTCAGAAAATAATGTAAGCGACGCGGTTTATGTGTTTAGGCCATAAAACATAAGGTTTATTATATTGGGCCATAAAACATAACGGGTTTGGTTGTACCAAAAGAAGAACTCGACATCTAGATTAGTGTCAAAAAATAATGTAAGCTTTGGTATAAGGTTTTCTCCGCCGAAAGGGAGCTTGTTGATTAGTGAAGTAACTCTCGAGTTGGATACTCGAGGAGTGGAGTAGGGCGAAGAGGAGCTTCGTGACCGAACCACTATAAATAATCATGTCGGTTTGCATTTGCTTTTACCCTTCGCTTTACTTATTTATTTACATTTATCACTTTACTTTTATACTTGCATTGTACTCATGATTGTGTGAATGGTTGTGTATATCTTGTTATTAATAGTTGGTAGTCTCTTTGTTGGCTAATAATGTAGTGTGTTATATTTGTTAGAAATATGCTTAGCATTTGTAAACCTATGATCCGACACTTCTCATATTGCGTCAAACTTTTTATGGTGGATTTGATACCAAACAGATCTAGTCCAAAAACCTCTTCTGGGAGCGGTCCCCGCCCGATAAATCATGCCCTCTGGATATATTTACTTGGCGCCCCCCATATATATATGGGACCGCTGATAGAAGAGTGATGTAATTCTTGATCTTAAAGTTTTTAATGGAAACGTATTCACCCCCCCCCCCTACGGTTTCCACATATTACTTTAAAAATCATATGTGAATATGTGAAATGACACGTGATTTATAAAACAACAAATCACAAGTGATTTTTCAAATCACGTGTAATTTTTTTGGCAGAAATTTTAACATTAAAAAGTCATCAAAAGTATATGAAAATGACTCTCTACTGAAAAATAAAATTATCATTATTTTAAAAATCACATGTGATTTTGTGAAATCACACATTATCTTTTTAAAATTACGCGTTCGATACTCTTATTTTTCTTAAAACTGAGGCGGTAGAGTTACTCAAGATAGTACAATGGGTTATGAACAGTAGTGTTATGACACCTAGATTCACAAATGTGGTTTCCAAAAAATTAGCTTTGCAATTAAAAAGGACTAGCGACGTAACTTGTGTCACACCCCGCCAAGGCGGAAACGCGAGGCGTAACAAGATAGGCATCATCACAACACATTGATGTCAACAATAGAGAATGTCTAAAATGCATTATATTAAAACCAAGTGTTATGACGATACCAAACACAAGAGGGGTCTTGTATTAAGGTTAATCGCACACACAAAATACATATACTTGAAAATAAAATCCGAAATAAATGTCATCATAAGATAAAACAACCGAAGTACGAAATTAAGAATCGAAGACTCCATTATGCAATTCCTATGGTCTTTTTAGCCAAGCTTCCTAACTTCACTTTCCTCAAGATGCTCACCTGAAAATGATGCTTAAAACGTCAACAAATATGTTGGTGAGAGTCATAGGTTTTAGACACACAACTAAACTCATTTTCACTGTGATTAACAAAACAGGGTAGGACAATAATGAACTATCATGAACCTATGCTAGCACGCAACAAAATCATATCAATACATTCACTCAATTAATTACACATTCAGGCTTAGAATAGCTGGCACTATAAGCAACCAAGCTCACCCAGAATGTACCACACAAACATATTCACACACTAGGCAGGCGTACACATCCGATCCTATGGTACCATAACCAACACTCAGTAGGCGTACTCATCTGATCCCAAATCAATACCACAAATAACACTAAGTAGGCGTACTCATCTGATCCCATTCATTATCAACATGTATCACATAGTCATATAATAGTCATGTAATTTCTATACGCATTTAAAACACACAATCACAGCAATGAAACATTTCAAAACATTTGCATCATTTCCATCCCAATTTAAAAACGGAAAAATAGGACTATGAAACTCACCTGATGCACAACTGCTTCACAAATTCCTCGAAATCAACTAAACACAAATAAAACACATGTTACACGTGATTAGGCTAAACGCCCAAGACGACGTAACAATCAATTGATGGACTACCATATTTATATTATGTTTATAACCCTTTACCATACTTCCCATACCTTACTTATACCCTAGTACTCCTAAATCCCTTATTCGAGTTTTCTAGTTTTCGGCAGACTTTTGTAGTCACTTTATGACCACAAATAAAATACTAACTGATCAAATTAGCTTTCCCCCTTTCATTCTATACCTTCCCAATGAGTTATGAACTACTGTGAGTTTTAAAAAAAATAATATTGAGCCTAACTATTTTATAAAAATTCAACATCACAAAGTACTCAAATTCGGATCTGATTCAACCATCAAAAAGTTTAGCTTGATCAGACCCATTTAAATACTTAGGAAAATTCTATAAAAAATTTAGAAAATCATACACATCATGAACTTGCTACAGTAGCAATCCCATCAATTAAAATGACGTTTTGATATGGTTTTTGACCTCACAAAGACAACCTAAAATCTGCCCCAAAAACTCAGTTTTGACAACGAATCTTGTAAAATTATTTTGACTGACTTCCACTCACTTTTAATTCATAAAACTAATGGGGTTGGAAAGTAGACTCTATTGTAGTTATTTTTAGGCTCAAGAAAATCAATAAAAGCTATCCGTATGACCAAGTTATGACACTTATAAGATGACCTAAAAATCTGCCAAGTTTTAATTTCGAATTTAACAACCACTACACCTAACCAAACACATCCAAACACTATTAATTACATCTTAATTGATTATTAATGATCATCCTAACATGTTTACTGAATTTTAATAAAACCTTAATTCCACCAATTAATGTTACTAATATAAGAAGAATTAAATAAGAATGGGATTAAAGATCATACCTAAAACCTTTAACCGATTACACTTGAATCAACACTCTAAATTCTTGATTAAAAAAATATTTTTTTTCCTTCTGCTTGGGGAGTTCGACCGACCAAAGAGAGGGGGAGAAGAAAAATTGATTTAGGGTTTGAGATATCATGGATATTTATACTAGTTTTAAGATAAATATCAAAAAGATTTGTTTCCTTATCAAACTTGGATTCTACCTTTTCTTTTCTTTTTGAACCGACCTACAAACACCCCTTAATTATATTATTTTTTATTTTTTATATAATTTTGAAATATATATATATATGTATATATATACACACACACATATATATGTTATTTATATTTTTTTATAAAAACTATATTTATTACATATTTACTTAAAACTCTTATTAAATAAATACATTAAACTTAAAATAAAAACACTTACACTACTTAATATTATTTTTCTCAAATTATTTTTTATTAATTACCTCATAAATAAATTATCAAACCTCAACATTCTAATTAAATTTTCAACTCGAAATTAACGATTCACACTTCATTAATTTTACCGACGATAAAATAATGAAAATCACTATACTAACTTAATAAGTTATTATATCTCGACTTACTAAATAATCTCATCCCGAAATTAACGATACACGATACGCTAATTTCACAAATGCCAAAATATCCAAACGAGCTAAATTCTAAAATCCCCATCAATACGAAATGAGATGATTAAATCATTCATTTTTACTATCTCAAACTCATTTAGTAACACATATGCCATAAAAATATAACACCAAAACGACTTACGCACATAAATCAAAACACATAAAGTTAGGCAAGTTAACTCTAACGGTTAATCTAACCTCGCTAAATCACGATTGTCACAGTATCCCCTCCTTAGGGAAATTTCGTCCTGAAATTTAACTAGTATTTTCATCAACACGATCAACAACCAAATTCGGATACTTAGCCTTTATAAAATCCTATCATTCCCAAGTAAACTCAGGTCCACGCTTAGAAACCCAACGAACTTTAACGATTGGAATCTTACTACGTTTCAAACTCTTAACCTCATGGTCCATAATTTCTACGGGTTCCTTAAAAAATAAAGGGTTTTGTCAATCTTGATCTCGTCTAGTGGCACATGCAGATTTGCATCCGCCAAACACTTCTTTAAATTTGACACATGAAATGTGTTGTGCACGCTACTCAACTCTTTGGGCAATCTTAACTGATACGCTACAGGGCCGATCCTTATAAGGATTTCAAATGGTCCTACATACATTGGTGCCAACTTCACTTACTTTCCCAAAACGTATTATGCCTTTCCAAGACGATACTTTCAGTAACACTCGATCCCTAACTTTAAACTCTAGTGGCTTGCGCCTATTATCAGCGTAGCTCTTTTGACGATTTCTCGCCGCTTTGAGCTTTTCCTTTATCAAGATTACCTTATCAGTTGTCTCTTGCACCAATTCCGGTCCAATCAACCTGCTTTCTCCAATTTCATCCCACAGAACGGGCGACTTACATTTCCTTCCATACAGTGCTTCGAATGGAGCACATCGAATACTCGAATGATAACTATTATTATAAGAAAATTCAGCTAACGGTAAGTGGACATCCCAACTGCCACCAAAGTTGATCACACACACTCTTAACATATCCTCCAATGTCTGAATTGTTCGCTCACTTTGTTCATCCGTCTAAGGATGATAAGTCGTACTCATATCCAATCGTGTCCCTAGGGCTTTCTGTAATGTTTGCCAGAAACGTTGAAGTAAATCTTCCATCACGATCTGAGATGATTGACATGAGCACTCCATTCCCTGCTACCATCTCATCAATATAAAGCCTTGCTAACTTCTCCATCTTGTAATCTTCTTGTATTGCCAGAAAATGGGTTGACTTAGTCAGTCTATCGACTATTACCCAACTCGTATCATACCCACTACTTGATCTTGGCAACCTTGTAATAAAGTCCATAGTTATTCTATCATATTTCCACTCAGGTATCTCTAGCTGTTGCAATAAACCCGAAGGTCTTTGATATTTTAGCCTTCACCTTTAAACAAGCCAGACAATTGCTAACATAGGTAGCAATATCCTTCTTCATACATGGCCACCATACATACCTCTAAGGTCATAGTACGTCTTATCCACTCCCGGATGTACCAAGTACCTCGATGCATGAGCCTCGTCCATAATTAATGTCCTTACATCACTTATTAATGGAAACCCATATAAAATACATACCTCTATCTTCCTTCCTTTCCATTAGTTGGTCCAGGCCACGCAGTATTTCTGCTATCGGGTTCTCTATCTTGGACGCCTCACCCTGGAGCAACCAATATCTTGTCCTTAACACTTGACTAATATCATTGACATATTGCGCGTCACTCGTCTTGGTTTCCTCTCTCCTTTTTACTTAAGCTTCAGTCACGACAATCGCCTTCTTGAATGATACACTAAATCTCACTGTACGATAAGTCACTAAATAATTCAAATCCATCTTCGCTGACGCTATTTAACTTCCTTATGGCCAATATACATGCTGTAGACTCCTTATGATCCCTGTAGATTAACTACTTTTCGCCCCATACAAGAATTCCTCAGGTATTAAGAGCACACACTTACTGGCTCCCATTCTAGGTCACTATGTTGTATAATTTTTCTCCATGAAATCTTCAATTGTCGTGATTCATAGGGATTATCCTGCCACTTTTGCGAATGCTAAGTATCACAACCTAAACCTTGATTTAGGATCGCTTCTTGGCATAAACTACAAGTCGTCTGGTCCATCAGGCAATGACAATATTGGCGATTACAAATTGCCGCTCAAAGTCTGCTAAAGCCATGCTTGTCTCTGTTCCCTGCCCCACTCATACTTCTGATTCTTCTGCGTTAGTGAAGCAATAGTATCGAGCAATCTAAAAAAAATTCGGCGGATAAACGACCATATAACTGCCAATCCTTAAAGAAGGACCCCTCCATATCTCGATGGCGGCTCGATTAAGTACTTTTTATCTTTATTGCTTCTATCTTACTAGATCCACGTGAATACATTGCTGTTAAATCCCGTGTTCAGAAGAAAAGGTACTTCTTGTAGCCAAAATCGATACTTGGAAAACAGGCCAAACAACGTCTCCTTCTTCAGCAGCTCCAACACCAACTTCAAATAAACCTCGTGATCCTCCTTAGATTTCGAGTAGATCAAGATATCATCGATAAACACAATGAAAAACTTGTCTAAATACGGCTTGAACACCCGGTTCATCAAGTCCATGAAAACCGCTGGTGCATTGGTTAACCCAAAAGGCATAACCGTAAACTTAAAGTGTACATATCGCGTCCTAAATGTCGTCTTAGGAATATCTTCTCCATGTACTCTTAACTGATGGTAACCGGAATAAATATCTATCTTAGATAAATAACGTGAAACTTGTAACTGGTCGAACAAGTCGTTAATCATGGGGAGATTCTTGGTGGCCAACTTATCCAACTGTCGATAGTCTATGCACAACTGAAATGAACCGTCCTTCTTCTTGAACAACACAGGTGCTCCCCACGGAGAGTGACTTGGTCGAATAAAACATATATCAAACGAATTCTAAGGGTTACGAACTATCGAATAAGGTAGCAAACGAATACCGAATCAAGGGCTAGAAAATATATAAGGGTTTTCACATATGCAAATAGATGCGGATCAAATGTCGTAAGAATCCTTAAAAGAAAGGATAAAAATCTATATCGATAGGAAACGCAAACGAAGAATCAACAAGCGTACCACGACAAAAGGACACATAACGGATAACAATACGTTTCAAGATTAATAAATGAGAAAGATAGAATTCTTATACCAATAATCGACTTTACTCGAAAGAACCAACTAAATACTGTTTTTATAAAAATTCATTTTGAAACAATAAAGACAGCCGTTTTAAATAAAAAAATCATTTTATAATAAAAAAATCATCTTAAATATAATCTTTTAAAAAAAATTCGTTTTAAACATGGTTTTCATAAAAAAATCAAGAGATAGTTATAAAAAAAGTGTATCGCATTTTACCAATATAGATCATTTTAAACATACTTTTCATAAAATAAAATTTATCAAAAACAAACTTATAAAAATGTAAAGATTATCTTAAACATAGTTTTGACACTCAACCAATATCACATTGTTTTCATAAAAATCATTGTAAACATAGTTTTTATAAAAATAAAGAGACTGTCATATAAAAGCGCTTATCACAACGTATTCATAAAATCATTTCAAGAATAGTTTTCCCCAAACACCATCAAGATATACTTCAAAAGGATTTTCATAACTCGATATCAATATAAAATATATTACTCAAACAAAGGACATCCTAATACCAAAAGGGATTGTAAAGATAGTAGCGCACATTACCGAAAGACACTTACACATATTCTATGTTGTTTGAAAGCGAAAGGAAGTACAAGAACCAAATAGTCAGAGGAATAAACAGTGGAAAACACGCACAATGGAAATTCATACAAAGGACTTTTACTAACCAAAAGGGAAGAACCTGACGACTCATCCGTACTCACATCAAAAGAAAAAACCAAAGAAAAACGTCGGTATAACATGCCGCAACAAGTGACGAACCAAATGAATAAAAGAACGAAATAATAATCTACACAATTTTTAGGAACAATTAGCGCTTAAAATAAATTTTGAAACACCATACAATAAACATCTGCAACATAAAGAACAAATTAAACGCACGCAATACCAAAGAAAAACAATCCAAACAACCAAGTAAACATCAAGATGCGCATAGGAAAGGAATAGGACATCCGTACAAACCAGTGAGATGGGCAAGGGATCTACACTTAAGTTAGAAATCCCAAACTACATATGAGAAACGAACAATCCCAACAATCAAACAAACAGCAATCCAACGGTATCCTGGGTATCCGCAAGCGATAGTATAGTCGCTAGGAAACTTACTAACTACCAACTATCCATAGTCCCTAACCACACATAGATACAACATCTTACACTACTACCTATTAAGAAAACACCTAATCAATGCATTCATATGATCACAAGTCCCTACGTGTGTGACGCCTTTATCAATTAAATTGGCCACCCATAAATATAAGTCATCTTTATTTCAAAACGTGTACTGCACTTCCAAGATTACAGTCATCAATGAGACTTAACACCCACATATGCAAATATACCACAGTTGCACCTCTTACTATGACTCCACAAAATGATGCTCCATCAACGCAATATTTTATAATATATATAGATTGAAATGTAAAACGAAAATAAGAACTTAACGATTAGAGTCCTACTACGATCTTTCAAATCACTAACCCACGGTCCATAATTTCTACGGGTTCCTTAAAAAATGAAGGGTTTTGTCAATCTTGATCTCGTCTAGTGGCACATGCAGATTTGCATCCGCCAAACACTTCTTTAAATTTGACACATGAAATGTGTTGTGCACGCTACTCAACTCTTTGGGCAATCTTAACCGATAAGCTACAGGGCCGATCCTTTCAAGGATTTCAAATGGTCCTACATACCTTGGTGCCAACTTACCTTACTTTCCCAAAACGTATTATGCCTTTCCAAGACGACACTTTCAGTAACACTCGATCCCTAACTTTAAACTCTATTATCAGCGTAGCTCTTTTGACGATTTCTAACCACTTTGAGCTTTTCCTTTATCAATATTACCTTATCAGTTGTCTCTTGCTCTCCAAATCCCGTTCCAATCAACCAGCTTCTCCTAATTGTTCCTTCCAAAAGAAAGCGAGCCGATCTTACATTTCACATCCATACAGACGCTTCGAATGGAGCACATCGTCGCTACTCTAATGGTAACTATTATTATAAGAAATTCAGCTAACGTAGGTGGGAGCACACCAACTTCCACGCAAAGTTGATCACACACTATTAAGCATATCCCGCCAATGTCCTAATTCTGTTCACATCCTGTTTGTTCATCCCATGGTAAGTAAGATAAGCCGTACGCGAGCATAACCAATCGATACGCGCTAAGGGCTTTGCTGTAATGTTTACCGAGAAACGTTGAAGTAACTCTTCCATCATGACTGAGATGAATAATACTGAGCGCACTCCATTCCCTGCTACTAATCTCATCAATATAAAGCCTTTCTAACTTCTCATCAGATGTAATCTTGCTTGTATTGCCAAATAATGGGCCTGTGCTCGCAGTTAGTCATCTATGCGACTATTACCCAACTCGGATCATACCCACTACTTTCTCTCGGCTGAACCTTTGGTAATAAAGTCCATAGTTTTCTCATCATATTTCCACTCAGGATCGTCTTCTCGTTTGGAGTGCAAGTAAACCAAAGGTCTTATGATGTTTCAGCCTTCTACCTTTTAAACAAGTTCAGAACAATTGCTATCAAAAGAGTAGCAGATATCCTTCTTCATACATCGCCACCATATATATCTCTAAGGTCATAGTACGTCTTATCCGCTCCCGAATGTACCAAGTACCTCGATGCATGAGCCTCGGTCTAAACTTTTAATGTCCTTAACATCACTATTCATGGAAACCCATATAAAAATACATACCTCTAACTCCTTCCTTTCCATTAGTATGTCGCAAGGCCACGCAGCATTTTTGTTGTCGCGTTCTCTACCTTTCGCCACAACCTGGAGCAACCCTAATATATTGTCCTTACACTTGAACTAATAAAAGTCGCATGGACATTGCGCGTACTCGTCTTGGTTTCACTCTCTCCTTTTTACTTAATGCTTCAGTCACTACATTCGCCTTTCTTGAATGATAACGAATCTCACTGTCGAAGTCACTAAACAATTCAATCCATCTTCGTTGACGCATATTTAACTCCTTATGGTCAAATATATGTTGTAGACTCTTATGATCCGTGTAGATAACACTTTTCGCCCCATACAAGTAATGCCTCCAGGTCTTAAGAGCAAACACTACTACTTCTAATTCTAGGTCGTGTGTTGTATAATTTTTCTCATGAATCTTCAATTATCGTGATGCATAGGCGATTACCTTGCCTCTTTGCATGAGTATACAACCTAATCCTTGATTTGACGCTTTGCAGTAAACTACAAAGTCTTTTGGTCCATCAGGCAATGACAATATTGGTGCATTACACAAATTGTCCTTCAAAGTCTGAAAAGCTTCTTCTTGTTCCCTGTCCCACTTATACTTCTGATTCTTCTACGTTAGTGAAGCAAGAGGTTTAGCAATCTTAAAAAAATTTGCAATGAAACATCAATAGTAACCTACCAATCCTAAGAACGGTCATATCTCGGATGGCGTCTTAGGTACTTTTTAATTCTTCATTGCTTCTATCTTACTAGAGTCCACGTGAATATCATTGCTGTTAAACCCGTGTCTGAGAAAAGGTACTTCTTGTAGCCAGAATTCATACTTGGAAAACTAGGCAAACAACTTCTCCTTCTTCAGCAGCTCCAACACCAACTTCAAATGAACCTCGTGATCCTCCTTAGATTTCGAGTAGATCAAGATATCATCGATAAACACAATGAAAAACTTATCTAAATACCGCTTGAACACCCGGTTCATCAAGTCCATGAAAACCGTTGGTGCATTGGTTAACCCAAAAGGCATAACCGTAAACTTAAAGTGTACATACACGTCCTAAATGTCGTCTTGGGAATATCTTCTCCATGTACTCTTAACTGATGGTAACCGGAACGAATATCTATCTTAGATAAATAATGCGAAACTTGTAACTGGTCGAACAAGTCGTTAATCCTGGGGAGATTCTTGGTGGCCAACTTATCCAACTCTCGATAGTCTATGCACATTCGAAATGAACCGTCCATCTTTTTGAACAACACAGGTGCTCCCCACGGAGAGTGACTTGGTCGATTAAAACGTATATCAAACAAATTCTAAAGGTTACGAACTATCTAATAGGGTAGCAAACGAATATCAAATCAAGGGTTAGAAAATATATAAGGGGTTTCACAGGTGCAAATAGATGCGAATCATATGTCATAAGAATCCTTAAAAGGAAAGGACAGGGTATCTATATCGGTAGGAAACGCAAACGAAAGAATCAACAAGCGTGCCACGACAAAAGGACACATAACGAATAACAATACATTTCAAGATTGATAAATGAGAAAGATAGAATTCTTATACCAATAATCGACTTTACTCGAAAGAAGCAACTAAATATTGTTTTTATAAAAATTCATTTTGAAACAATAAAGACAGTCGTTTTAAATTAAAAAAATCATTTTAAAAAAATCATCTTAAATATAATATTTAAAAAAAATCGTTTTAAACATGGTTTTCAAAAAAAATAAGAGAGTTAAAAAAATGTATCGCATTTTACCAATATAAATCATTTTAAACATACTTTTCATAAAATAAAATTTATCAAAAACAAACTTATAAAAATGTAAAGATTATCTTAAACATAGTTTTGACACTCAACCAATATCACATTGTTTTCATAAAAATCATTGTAAACGTAGTTTTCATAAAAATAAAGAGACAGTCATATAAAAGCGCTTATCACAACGTATTCATAAAATCATTTCAAGAATAGTTTTCCCCAAACACCATCAAGATATACTTCAAAAGGATTTTCATAACTCGACATCAATATAAAATATATTACTCAAACAAAGGACATCCTAATACCAAAAGGGATTGTAACATACCGTAAAGACTCTTACACAATTCTATTGTTTGAAAGCGAAAGGAAGTACAAGGAACCATATAGTCAGAATAACAGTGAAACGAACACGCACAAGGGAAATTCATACAAAGACATTACGAACCAAAAGGGAAGAACATGAAGACTCATCCGTACTCACGATCAAAAGAAAAAACCATAGAAAAACGTCGGTACTAACATGCCGCAACATGTGACGAAAACCAAATGATATATAAAGAACGGAATAATAATCTACACTAATATGTTAGGAACAATTAGCGCTTAAAAGAAATTTTTGATACTCATACAAGTAATCAATGCAACGAAAGAACAAATTAAACGCACCAATATCCAAAGAAACAGATCCAAACAACCAATATACATCAAGATGCCGAATAGGAAAGATAGGACATCCGTACTAACATGGTATGGGCAAGGGATGCTACACTTAGAGTTAGAAATCCAAACGACATATTGAGTAAACGAACAAACCCAACAATCATAATAACAGCAATAACGGGTATCCGGGGTATCCGCAAGCGATAGATAGAAGGGAAACTTACTAACTACGCAACTATCCATATCCTAACCACACATAATACAACATCTTACACTACTACCTAATAAGAAAACACCAATCAATGCAATCATGATCACAAGTCTACGTGTGTGACGCCTTTATAATTATGTTGGCCACCCATAATTATAAGTGCATCTTTTCAAACGTGTACTTGCTTCCAAGATTACACGTCTCAATGATAACACATATATGCATATATACCACATTGCACCTCTTACTTGACTCCACAAAATGATGCTCCATCAAAGCAATATTTATTTATATAAAGATAAAATGGAAAACGATAATAAGAACTTTAACGATTAGAGTCTTACTACGTTTCAAACTCTTAACCTCACGGTCCATAATTTCTACGGGTTCCTTAAAAAATGAAGGGTTTTGTCAATCTTGATCTCGTCTAGTGGGACATGCAGATTTGCATCCGCCAAACACTTCTTTAAATTTGACACATGAAATGTGTTGTGCACGCTACTCAACTCTTTGGGCAATCTTAACCGATACGCTACAGGGCCGATCCTTTCAAGGATTTCAAATGGTCCTACATACCTTGGTGCCAACTTACCTTACTTTCCCAAAACGTATTATGCCTTTCCAAGACGACACTTTCAGTAACACTCGATCCCTAACTTTAAACTCTATTATCAGCGTAGCTCTTTTGACGATTTCTAACCACTTTGAGCTTTTCCTTTATCAATATTACCTTATCAATTGTCTCTTGCACCAATTCCGGTCCAATCAACCTGCTTTCTCTAATTTCATCCCATAGAACGGCCGACTTACATTTCCTTCCATACAGTGCTTCGAATGGAGCACATCGAATACTCGAATGATAACTATTATTATAAGAAAATTCAGCTAACGGTAGGTGGACATCCCAACTGCCACCAAAGTTGATCACACACTCTTAACATATCCTCCAATGTCTGAATTGTTCACTCACTTTGTTCATCCATGTAAGGATGATAAGCCGTACTCATATCCAATCGTGTCCCTAGGGCTTTCTGTAATGTTTACCAGAAACGTTGAAGTAAATCTTCCATCATGATCTGAGATGATTGACATGAGCACTCCATTCCCTGCTACTATCTCATCAATATAAAGCCTTGCTAACTTCTCCATCTTGTAATCTTCTTGTATTGCCAGAAAATGGGCTGACTTAGTCAGTCTATCGACTATTACCCAACTCGTATCATACCCACTACTTTATCTCGGCAACCTTGTAATAAAGTCCATAGTTATTCTATCATATTTCCACTCAGGTATCTCTAGCTGTTGCAATAAACTCAAAGGTCTTTGATGTTTCAGCCTTCACCTTTAAACAAGTCAGACAATTGCTATCATAGGTAGCAATATCCTTCTTCATACATGACCACCATACATATCTCTAAGGTCATAGTACGTCTTATCCGCTCCCGGATGTACCAAGTACCTCGATGCATGAGCCTCGTCTATAATTAATGTCTTTACATCACTTATTAATGGAAACCCATATAAAATACATACCTCTATCTTCCTTCCTTTCCATTAGTTGGTCCAGGCCACGCAGCATTTTTGTTGTCGCGTTCTCTACCTTGGACGCCTCACCTGGAGCAACCAATATCTTGTCCTTAACACTTGACTAATAGTCATGGACATTGCGCGTACTCGTCTTGGTTTCACTCTCTCCTTTTTACTTAATGCTTCAGCCACTACATTGGCCTTTCTCGGATGATAATGAATCTCAATTTTGAAATCACTAAACAATATAATCCATCTTCGTTGGCGCATATTTAACTCCTTCTGGTCGAATATGTGTTAAAGACTCTTATGATCTGTATAGATGACACTCTTTGTTCCGTACAAGTAATGCCTCCAAGTGTTAAGGGCAAACACTACTGCTCTTAATTCTAGGTCGTGTGTTGAATAATTCTTCTCATGGATGTTTGATTGTCGTGATGCATAGGCAATTACCTTGCCTCTTTGCATGAGTACACAACATAATCCTTGATTTGACACGTCGCAGTAAATACAAACTCTTTGGATCCATCAGGCAATGACAATATTGGTGCATTTCACAAATTGTCCTTCAACGTCTGAAAAGCTTCCTCTTGTTCCTTGGCCCACTCATACTTCTGATTCTTCTGTGTCAGTGAAGTAAGGGGTTTAGCAATCTTAAAAAATTTGCGATGAAATGTCGGTAGTAACCTACCAATCCCAAGAATGATCGTATCCCGGATGGTGTCTTAAGTACCTTCTAATTCTTTACTGCCTCGATCTTACTAGGGTCCACATGAATTCCATTACTGTTAACCATGTGTCCGAGAAAATGAACTTCTTGTAGCCAGAATTCACACTTGGAAAACTTGACAAACAACTTCTCCTTCTTCAGCAGCTCTAACACCAACTTCAAATGAACCTCATGTTCCTCCTTAGACTTTGAGTAGATCAAGATATCATCAAATAACACAATGACGAACCTGTCTAAATACGGCTTGTACACCCGGTTCATCAAGTCCGTGAAAATCGCTGGTGCATTGGTTAATCCAAAAGGCATAACCGTAAACTCAAAATGTCCATACAACGTCCTAAAGATAGACTTTGGAATATCTTCTTCATGTACTTTCTCAACTGATGATAACCAGATTGAAGATCTATCCTAGAGAAATAACGCGAACCTTGTAACTGGTCGAACAAGTCATCGATCCTGGGGAGATTCTTGGTTGTCAGCTTGTGCAACTCTCGATAGTCTATGCACATTCGAAATTAATCATCCTTCTTCTTAACGAATAACACAGGTGCTCCCCACGGAGAGTGACTTGGCCGAATGAAACGTATTTTAAACGAATTTTAAGGGTTGCGAACTAACGAATAGGGTAGCAAACGAATATCGAATCAAAGGCTAAAAAACATATAAGGGATTTCACAGACGCAAATAGATGCAGACCGAATGTCATGAGAATCCTTTAAAAGATAGGATAGATTATACGTACCGATAGAAAATGCAAACGAAAGAATCAACAAACTCACCACGACAACAAGGAACACATAACAAATAACAATACGTATCAAAATGAGAAGCTTGAATTCATATACCAATAATCGATTTTACTCGAAAGAAACAACTAAATACTATAAAAAAATTAAAACAATAAAGAAAGTCTTCTAAAATAAGAAAAAATTATTTTAAATCTTAAAATCTTCTTAAATATAATCTTTATAGAAATTCATTTTAAACATGGTCGTTATAGAAAATGCAGGGACATTTATTTAACGGTGTATCGCATTTTACCATTATTAATCATTTTGACATACTTTTCAAAAATAAGATTTAAGAAGCATAAAAATAGTTTCATAACTTATCTGTAAGGATCATTTTAAACATATCTTATTCATAAAGAGACATTCACATAAAATTCGTGTCACAATGTATTCATAAAATGAATTAAAAAAAGTTTTCCCTAAACCTCATCAAGATAATATTCAAAAGGATTATTTTTATAGCTCGTTCTCAATATAAAATATGTAACTCAAATAAAGGACATCGTAATACAAAAAGGGGTTGCGAAATACCGTAAGGACTTTAACGCATACCTATTGTTTGAAAGAGAAAGAAAGTACAAAGAACCATATAATCAAAATAACAGACAAACGAACACGTACAAGTGAAATTCATGCAAAGACATTACAAACCAAAAGAAGAACGTAAAGACTCATTCGTACTAACGATCAAAATGAAAACCATAGAAAAACATCGGTACTAGCATGTCACAAACGTGTTACGAAAAACTAAGGATGTGAAAAACAAGGGTGTAAACATCCGCAATGTTATGAACAATTTGAAGAAATTTTGTAATTAACGTAAGGAAAGAGCCAATGAAATGTACCACTATCCAAAGAAACAGATCCGAACCACCAATATATATCAAGACGCTAAATGGGAGAGATAGATCATCCTTACCGACATGGTACGATCAAGGAATGCTAAAATAAGAGCTAGATATCTAAACGAATAATTGAGCAACCGAACAAACTCAATAAACATAATAGTAATAAAAAGGTATCCAAGATATTCATAACTGTTAGGTAGAAAAGATCTTGCTGGCTACGCAACTAAACCCAACAAAATCGCTCATTAGTTAAGAGAAGAATTCTCTAACTATACAACTATCCTTATCATGAACGCACATATCACAACATCTTACACCACCATTTTGCAAAGAAACATCGATCAATGAAATCATGATCACAAGTCTACGTGTGTGATGCCTTTATAATTATGTTGGCCACCCATAATTATAAGTGCATCCTTTCACACGTGTACTTACTTCCAAGACTACACATCTTAATGATAACACACATATATGCACATATACCACATTGCATAACTTAAGCGACTCTAATATAACAAAGAAACGATACTACATCCAAGCAATATTTATTTATATAAAGATAAAATCAAAAACGACAAAAAGAAAATGAAGGTCTCGAAGAGCCCAAAAATACGTAATATCCGAAAGAAATTATCGATAGCAACGTGTCGAGGTAAAAGACGGGATAAACTTATGCTGGGCCTCGCTTGGGATTGACTTTGCTTTCGTAAGAGATCTGAGTCGGCCTCTTCCTGCGACTCCTCTAACAACCCTTCCTCCTTCGGTTCCTCGAGAGGCTCCTCTTTAATTGACTCATCTTCTGGGTCTTCTGATATTGAGTAGCCCGTAGGTCGAGAAAAAACTCAAAGAAAAGAAAGAAAATGAAAAGTATATGAACTATAGCACACATAGATCCTATTATGCAACTATATGAAGGACTCTCCATCCCCCCTTGTCTTATCTCCACAACAAACTATAAGTGGCCGTCGTTACATACATGATGCTAGCAACACAGGTTTGGCACAACACATCGTCCCTAGATAGATGTATCATGGGACTAAAATCAACATCGTCTCATTTCAACACTAAATATAACTCACATATTAATATTTAGGTTGGGTGGGGGTATGGGGTGTGTTGTTAGTGCCATTCGAGAAGAAGGTATAATTATTATACCTCCTTCGGTCTTAGCCCTTTCTCTGTGAAGAGGCCTGCAGCAGCACACCTTACAAAATCTGCGTCGCAGAGAGCGCCCTAGCGGCTCATAAGAGTTTTATGTCTATTCACTTCTATTCGACGTCGCTTATCCGCCTGCTAACGGGGAGACAGCACGAGGCCGCCTTGGGCCGGGGGGGGCGCTCACCGATAGACTGGCACGTGTCGGACACGCCTCACAGACGGAGTGCGCTCTAGCGTTAGGGATTGCCGGTCATATGGCGAGATCACGCGATGAGTTCGCCAGACTGGGCCAACACGATGCTAAGGCACTATAATTGAGTATACACAATGTGCTTGTAATGAGGCGCGCTGAAAATGTCATGGTATATAACTAAGTGCGTTCGGTGCAGTCCACATTTCTGGTGATTTGGCCACAGTCTACAGCTTCATCGAACGCGTCATATCCCTAGGCTGAACTCAGGGTGGCCCCTCTTTTGTGTACTAGGGAAATATCGACAACTAGAAACAACACTCTTACAACTCTCACTCACTCGATCAATCAATTAGTCTACTCTTACAATGTTACCTTTAGATACTAATTACTGAGACTAACTAGGCATTTGAGTGTCTATACAGTTCTATATTGAATAAATGTGTATGGTTCAGCTGGGAATAGTCTAGTACTTTGCGAGTGAGGCAATCATATGAACCCTCGCCTTAAAACGTGGTGCTAACTCCACTATGACATCAGACACACATAGATGTTGATCATAATGATAACTACTATTAGATTATGCAGTCTAGTACTTGTGGAAAAGACTTGTGTGGTGATGAATATTTAAAACGTTATTCTCCACTTACGCCATATGAAAAATCGGACTTGAGACAATAACGTAGCGTATAGGTCCTAGTCGTAGTTAGGCGGGAAATAAACTGAGGTCCATCCTACGTGCTACATGCACAACACAGTACAATGACTTATACATAAATATTACATAAAATATACGTATAACTTTGTTGCGTTCTGTAAACAACAATACATTGGCTATGGAAGGAGTATGAGCGGCGTCTAACAAGCTATTTTTCATGTAGCGGGCATGGCAAGGTGTGATGACGAGACAGCATGCCTACTAATACGTGATGTTACGAATAAAGTGCGCGAGTGCGGTTATGGTGAAGTTAGAATAAAAGTCACTAAACAATTCAATCCATCTTCGTTGACGCATATTTAACTCCTTATGGTAAAATATATGTTGTAGACTCTTATGATCCGTGTAGATAACACTTTTCGCCCCATATAAGTAATGCCTCCAAGTCTTAAGAGCAAACACTACTGCTCTCAATTCTAGGTCGTGTGTTGTATAATTTTTCTCATGAATCTTCATTTGTCGTGATGCATAGGCGATTACCTTGCCTCTTTGCATGAGTACACAACCTAATCCTTGATTTGGCGCTTTGCAGTAAACTACAAAGTCTTCTGGTCTATCAGGCAATGACAATATTGGTGCATTACACAAATTGTCCTTCAAAGTCTAAAAAGCTTCTTCTTGTTCCCTGCCCCACTTATACTTCTGATTCTTCTGTGTCAGTGAAGCAAGAGGTTTAGCAATCTTAAAAAAAATCGCGATGAAACGTCAATAGTAACCTGCCAATCCTAAGAACGGTCATATCTCGGATGGCGTCTTAGGTACTTTTTAATTCTTCATTGCTTCTATCTTACTAGAGTCCACGTGAATATCAGTGCTGTTTGGAAACCTGTCTGAGAAACTCGGAGTACTTCTTGTAGCCATAATTCATACTTGTAGAAAACTAGGCCAATACAACTTCTCCATCTTCAGCAGCTCCCCACCAACTTCAATATAAACCTTCGTAGATCCTCCTGTAGATTTATCTCGAGTAGATCAAGATATCATCGATAAACACAATGAAAAACTTGTCTAAATACGGCTTGCACACCCGGTTCATCAAGTCCATGAAAACCGCTGGTGCATTGGTTAACCCAAAAGGCATAACCGTAAACTTAAAGTGTACATATCACGTCCTAAATACCGTCTTGGGAATATCTTCTCCGTGTACTCTTAATTGGATGTAACCGAACGAATATCTATCTTAGATAAATAACGCGAAACTTGTAACTGGTCGAACAAGTCGTTAATCATGGGGAGATTCTGGTGCTCAACTCTTATCCACAACATGTGCGGGGGTGAGTGATTCCAGGGGGATGTGCTCAACTGAAATGAACCGTCCTTCTTCTTGAACAACACATGTGCTCACACCCCACGTGAGGAGTGACTGGTGGTCCAATAAAAGCTTAGGTAGTCACACGGAATTCTAAGGGTTACGAATGAGTCGAATAAGGTAGAAAACGAATTACCGAATCTAGGGCTAAAGAATATATAAGGGGTTTTTTCACAGATGCAAATAGAGAGTGGATCAAATGTCGTTAAGAATCCCTTAAAAGAAAGGAGGAAAAACTCTATATCGATAGGATACGGCAAAACATGAAGAATCAACAAGGCGTTCAACGTCAAAAGGTCAAGATAAACGGTATAACTATACGTTTACTTGAATTAAGAAAATGAAAAGATAGAAGTTCTTATACCAATTGATACGACTATTAAGCGTAAGAACAAGTATTACTGTTTTTTGATATAAATTAATTTTGATATAATTTAGACAGACCGTTTTAAAGAAATAAATCTTGTTTTAATAAAGAGAGGCAGATTAATTAAAATGAGTTAAAAAAATTCATTAAACATGTTAGTTCATAAAAAAATCCAAGAGATAGTTATAAAAAAGTGTATCGCATGTTACGCCCAATGGATAGATCATTTTAACATACTTTTCATAAAATAAAATTTCCATCAAACAAACGAGAATTAAAAATGTGAAAGATTATCCTTAAACAAAGTTTTACACTCAACCAATATCACATTGTTTTCATAAAAATCATTGTAAACATAGTTTTTATAAAAATAATGAGACCGTCATATAAAAGCGCTTATCACAACGTATTTATAAAATCATTTCTCATCACAATAGTTTTTCCCAAACACCATCAAGATATACTTCAAAATGATTTTCATAACTCGACATCAATATTAAAGATATATTACTCAAACACAGGACATGTATATTAGCCAAAAGGGATGTAACATACCGTAAAAGAACTCCTTACACAATACCTATTGTTTTGGAAAAGCGAAAGGAAGTACAAGGAACCATATAGTCAGAATAACAGTGAAACGAACACGCACAAGGGAAATTCATACAAAGACATTACGAACCAAAAGGGAAGAACATGAAGACTCATCCGTACTCACGATCAAAAGAAAAAACCATAGAAAAACGTCGGTACTAACATGCCCCAACATGTTATGAAAACCAAATGATATATAAAGAACGGAATAACTATCTACACTAATATGTTAGGAACAATTAGTGCTTAAAAGAAAATTTTTGATACTCATACAAGTAATCAATGCAACGAAAGAACCAATTAAACGCACCAATATCCAAAGAAACAGATCCAAACAACCAATATACATCAAGACGCCGAATAGGAAAGATAGGACATCCGTACTAACATGGTACGAGCAAGGGATGCTACACTTAGAGTTAGAAATCCAAACGACATATTGAGTAAACGAACAAACCCAACAATCATAATAACAACAATAACGGGTATCCGGGGTATCCGCAAGCGATAGATAAAAGGGAAACTTACTAACTACGCAACTATCCATATCCTAACCACACATAATACAACATCTTACACTACCACCTAATAAGAAAACACCAATCAATGTAATCATGGTCACAAGTCTACGTGTGTGACGCCTTTATAATTATGTTGGCCACCCATAATTATAAGTGCATCTTTTCAAACGTGTACTTGCTTCCAAGATTACACGTCTTAATGATAACACATATATGCACATATACCACATTGCACCTCTTACTTGACTCCACAAAATGATGCTCCATCAAAGCAATATTTATTTATATAAAGATAAAATGGAAAACGACAATAAGAAAACGAAGGTCTCGAAGCACCCAAAATACCTAATAACCAAAAGAAATTATCGATAGCAATGTGTCGAGGTAAAAAACAGGATAAACTTATGCTGGTCCTCGCTTGGGTTTGACTTTTCTTTCACAAGAGTCACCCGACTCCGTGGGTCCAGGCCTGCTACGAGCATCCGACAAGAGATCTGAGTCGGCCTCCTTCTCCGACTCTTCTGACTAACCTTCCTCATTCGGTTCTTCGAGAGGCTCCTCCTCAATTGGCTCCTCTTCTAGATCTTTTGATATCGAGTAGCCTGTGGGTCGAAATAAAACTCAGAAAAATGCAAGAAAACAAAATGCCTAGATAGCTAAACACATAAATCCTATTATGCAGCTATATGAAGGAATCCTAGGTTATAGTCTAGGTTAAACCACCTACTTCTCTATAACCAATGGCTCTTATACCAATCTGTCACACCCCGCCAAGGCGGAAACGCGAGGCGTAACAAGATAGGCATCATTACAACACATTGATGTCAACAATAGAGAATGTCTAAAATGCATTATATTAAAACCAAGTGTTATGATAATACCAAACACAAGAGGGGTCTTGTATTAAGGTTAATCGCACACACAAAATACATAGACTTGAAAATAAAATCCGAAATAAATGTCATTATAAGATAAAACAACCGAAGTATGAAATTAAGAATCGAAGACTCCATAATGCAATTCCTATGGTCTTTCTAGCCAAGCTTCCTAACTTCACTTTCCTCAAGATGCTCACCTGAAAATGATGCTTAAAACGTCAACAAATATGTTGGTGAGAGTCATAGGTTTTAGACACACAACTAAACGCATTTTCACTGTGATTAACAAAATAGGGTAGGACAATAATGAACTATCATGAACCTATGCTAGCATGCAATAAAATCATATCAATACATTCACTCAATTAATGACACATTCGGGCTCAGAATAGCTGGCACTATAAGCAACCAAGCTCACCTAGAATGTACCACACAAACATATTCACACACTGGGTAGACGTACCTATTCGATCCCATGGTACCATAACCAACACTCAGTAGGCGTACTCATCTGATCCCAAATCAATAACATAAATAACACCGAGTAGGCGTACTCATCCGATCCCATTCATTATCAACATGTATCACATAGTCATATAATAGTCATGTAATGTACAGACGCATTTAAAACACATAATCACAACAATGAAACATTTCAAAACATTAAAACGGAAAAATAGGACTATGAAACTCACCTGATGCACACCTACTTTACAAATTCCTCGAAATCAACTAAACACAAATAAAACACGTGTTACATGTGATTAGGCAGACGATGTAACAATCAATTAATGGACTACCATGTTTATATTATGTTTATAACCCTTTACCATACTTCTCGTACCTTAATTATACCCTAGTACTCCTAAATCCCTTATTCGAGTTTTCCAGTTTTCGGCAGAATTTTGTAGTCACTTTATGACCACAAATAAAATACTAACTGATCAAATTAGCTTTTCCTCTTTTATTATCTACCTTTCTAATGGGTTATGAACTACTGTGATTTTTTAGAAAAAATAATATTGAGCCTAACTATTTTATAAAAATTCAACATCACAAAGTACTCAAATTCAGATCTGATTCGACCATCAAAAAGTTTTGCTTGATCAGACCTATTTAAACACCTAGGAAAATTCTACAAAAATTCTAGAAAATCATACACATCATAAACTTGCTACAGTAACAATCCTATCAATTAAAAAGACGTTTTGATATAGGTTTTGACCTCACAAACACAACTCAGAATCTGCCCTAAAAACTTAGTTTTAACAATGAATCTTGTAAAATTATTTTGACTGACTTTCACTCACTTTTAATTCATGAAACCAATGGGGTTGGAAAGTAGACTCTCTGTAGTTATTTTTAGGCTCAAGAAAATCAATAAAAGCTATCCGTATGACCAGGTTATGACACTTACAAGATGACCTAAAAATCTGTCCAGTTTTAATTTCGAATTTAACAACCACTACACCTAACCAAACGTATCCAAACACTATTAATTACATCCTAATTGATTATTAATGATCATCCTAACATGTTTACTGAATTTTAATGAAACTCTAATTCCACCAATTAATGTTGCTAATATAAGAAGAATTAAATAAGAATGGGATTGAAGATCATACCTAAAACGTATAACCGATTACACTTGAATCAACACTCTAAATTCTTGATTAAAAAATATATTTTTTTCGTCTACTTGGGGAGTTCGACTGGCCAAAGAGAGGGGGGGAAGAAAAATTGATTTAGGATTTGGGATATCATGGGTATTTATACTAATTTTAAGATAAATATAAAAAGATTTGTTTCCTTCTCAAACTTGGATTCTACCCTTTTTTTTCTTTTTCTTTTTGAACCGACCTACAAATACCCCTTAATTATTTTTTTTTTTACAATTTTGAAATATATATATATATATATATATATATATATATATATATATACTAATATATATATATCTAGAGTTAGATTCAAATAATAATTTTCTTAAAATAAGAAGGAAAAAGTAACAATAAACCGCATGATCCGAGATGGCATCGACTTAACTTAGATGCAATCTCAAAGATCTTTAGATGGCATTATAACGACATCATAATGTTTTTTCAGCTTTAAATAGATGCATATACGTATATAATGCATTTATTTTTGTCCTCTGCGATGTCCAAATCATCAAAATCAATTGCACCCATCTACACATCAAGTTAATGTCGAAACAAACTCAAAATGGTGGATCTAAATGAATAGAAATGCATCCTAATGCAAGTCTTCATCTAAATATGTATTTTTTAGTCACTTCTCACCACTTCTTTAATTTTTATTCTTCTTTTTTTTTTTTTTTTTTCTCACATTGGAGTCCCTATAAATATATATATATACTATAATATATAGATATAGTAAACAATAAATAATATATAATATATAGTATGATAGATAGAAGAGAGATAGTAGAGAGAGTAGGGATCCATAATAAGTAAGATTAAAATAAGAAGTGGAGAAAAGACTAAAATCATACATTTGAGATGCAACGACTTGGCAATAGATGCATTTCTATTCATCTAGATCAACATTTGAGTTTCAAAACGCTTAATTTGATGCGTAGATGGTGCAAATTGATTTATGATTTTGCAAAATGCTGAGACAAAAAATAAGAGAAAAAAAATGAAATGCATCTAATATGCGTTATAGTGCATCTAATTAAAAGCTAAGAAAACACGTTTATGATGCTTACAATGCATAAAGATAATAAGATGTGCATCTAATATTAGTCGGTGCACCTCGGATATTCGGTTAGAGTTACTTCTTATCCTTCTTATTTTAAGAAAACTTCTTATTTGATCCTAACTATATATATATATATATATATATAGAGTTATAATAAAAAGAGTGTTATAATAAAAAGGGTAGGAAGTCATCTCAACCGTTGGATTAGATTTACAAGATCAAAAACGCGGAGTGGCGTTATTGTAAATAAAACAAACTTGAAGGGCAGATATGTACCTACCAAATTAGAAAAACCCATGGTCTTTTCCCCCATCTTCTTCTTATCGTTTTCCCTAGAGGTGGCAAAACGGGCGGGTCGGGCGGGTTCAGGCAACGGGCCAAACGGGCAACGGGCCAAACGGGCGCGGGCCAAGCGGGCGCGGACCAATCAGTCTCGGGTAACAGGTCATTCATCTCGCTGAAAGCACACTACATCAATTAGAGAATTTCATAACTCCAGCAATAAAATAGTAATCCACAGATCCAAAGTTAGTATCCATAAAAAAATATTAACAATACGATTGATACTAACGGCGGGATAAAAAATGTCATACGACATTAAATATATGGTTTCCAAACATATAACAAAATATTGTTGAAAACCTCATTTATATGGTTTCCAAACGACATTAAATATATGGTTTCCAAACAAATCCAAATGGAATGAAACATTATAACAACGGGTTTAAATTTTAGAACTTTAAATGAAAATTTCAGAACTCGCATAAGCTAAATTCCCCACACCAGCTACAAAGAGTGCAGCTGCTACTGTCCACAAAAATTAACCTGTAAGCAGTCACATACAATGTAATATTAGTTACTAAACTGGATTGGCTTAACATTTTTACACACATATCATTCACCTCCCAGATAACCAAATACTACAGCAGCACCTTTTAACAAAGCGCCATTCTTTTCCGACGCTGGTCGAGGGGGGTGGGGGGGGACAGGGGGGGGGGGGGGGTGGGAGGGTGGGAGGGGGGAGGGTGGGGGGGGTGTGGGTTGGCAGGGGTGGAGGGGGGGGGGGGCCGAGGTGTGTGAGGGCGTTGGACTAGAGGGTGGGTAGTGGGAGTCGGGATACGGGGCGTCTATCCATTCCATCTGCCACTCGGAAGTTTAAAATCGGGAACAAAAAAGGACGATGAAAGGAGGTAGCGATCGTCACATAGGTAACTGAGAGCTTGTTGTGAGTAGATATGAGGTGCGACGGGGAGACAGGGCAGGCGGGTGTAAGTTAGGGGGTAGACGATGAGCCAATAGGTGTCGGAGGGCGAAGTGTGAGGGGAGGTGTGGGGAGCGTGCGTATGGTGGGAGGGATGGCACCATGAATGTATAAATTTTGCAACCTTCCAGCCTCCACTAAAGTTTCAAAAAAAGGACATGAAAGAGCGCCAAGTAACTGAGATATCAAAAAAGGGAAGTGAGTATACAATAGTCACAATTGAAGGACATGGCAAGAAGTAAGCAAAGGCTAGATGTATGGTTATAGCACAAGGACAAAGATAACGAGACCAGCAGCCAAATTCTTACTAGTTGGATACTCAAGTTGGACTACCCTCAGTGTCTATCATTGATTTGAGTTCTAATAGCTGATACATACAGACCAGAGGTACCCTAAAGTTTCCTAAAAATCACAGCTATCATATGTGGCTCAATCCATGGTTTAAAATGTTCATTATTCATATGCTAGACAGACGACAGTAGACATGGAAAGTCATTCAAAGGAAAATGCTAAAAAGTATATTACCTTAAAAAAAGTGCTAATCTTTATAATTTTCAAGATCTTCTGATAGTGCTTTCATTTCTTCCTTTTCTTCCTCGTCATCTAATATGTTAAACGAGATAAAGTTACATAATTTATAATTCAATGCTTATATTATATCATTAATATAATCATACAAAAACAATAACGAGTAAGTTACAAATAGAATGAAATAATATACCTTTTAAATCAAGCCAATCACGAGTGCACAACAGTGCCTCAGCATTTGATGGGGACAATGAGCTTCGATATTTACTCAAGATTCGACCACCAATACTAAATGATGATTCAGAAGCCACTGTTGTTATTTGGACACTCAATAAATCACGAGCCATTAAAGCCAATCGCGGGTACCTTGCTTGTTTTTCTTTCCAATATTGTAAAACATCAATCTTTGTTTTTCTAGGAATTTCAGGCTCCTCCAAATACAATGTTAATTCTGACTTTTCACTTGTTTCAATTCCACGAAAACAACTACGGAAAGACTCAAAGCCCCCTAACTCATCTAACTCATCGACTGTGTCACCCTCATTGACATTTTCATTCTCAGCTCCCAACGGATCAGTGTGTGTCCCAAATCTAAACTCGTACTCATTATAAAGCTCATACAAACAATCAACTATATCTTCTACTTTCTCATCACGTACTTCAGCTGCCATTTCAAGTTTCGAGAGACAATACTCGATGGATTTAACCTTATACCAAAGATCCATGATAATCGCAAAAGACAAGACTTTACAATACTCATCCCAGTACTTGTTAAATTTTGTCTTCATTTCTCTTCCCATTTGACTAATAATCAAATCTGAATTGTGTATTGCCTTTTCAATATTGGATTGAATTTTGTATACTTTCAGAAAATATAAGTTTGAAGTAGGGTAAGAGTTTCCCGAAAACAACTTTGTGATATCATAGAAAGGCTTAAGAAACATGGCGATTTCCTTAATTCTTATCCATTCATCTTCTAACAGACAACTTTCATAATTTGTATCAACTAGTTTCAAACGTGCATAAGCATTCTTATAAGCTAATGCACAATCAAGCATCATGTAAGTCGAATTCCATCTCGTTACCACATCTTGACAAACAAGCCTCCCACATTGAAATTGCAAATGTGCAATGCATTCTGAAAAACATTTCTTTCTTCCACCATTTCCCCAAACATACTTGACTGAATCTCGAACTTTCTCAATAGATTTTTCAATCACCTTTAACCTAGTTGTACGATAAGATTTAGTACATGTGCTCCACAACGCACATGTAAAAATTTACCATCACAAAGTAGCACATTATTCAAACGTAGATCATCTTTAAGACTTTCTACTAAACCATCATTGTATTTGGCGTTATCTAGTGTAGAAGTGAATAGTTCTATCAATTCCCCCCCCCCCCCCCCCCCCCCCCCCCCCCCTCCCCAATCCGATAAAAAAAAATTAATCAAATATATGCCAAATTTTTACCTGTATGGTAGGCGTAATAAACTAAATTTTAAGACCTGTTCTTTCTTTAACACCCAATCTTCATACAAACATAGTGAGCTGACATGCCATGTATCCATCAACTGTTATTGAACTCCAAATCACTCGAACACAAATCCAACTGCTTTCCTTTTTCATAACTCCTTTATTGAGATTCTACTTCTCCCCACTAATATATACCAATACATCTTCGCATAGTGGCACTTCTGAAATAGAGATTCGCATCACACATGCCAAAAACAATTCCAGTTCCTAGAGAGCCTCAAGTTCCAACATTAAACTAAAATGAAAGTAAAGTAAAGAAGTCTAGCAACTGCCATTATCATCTCTGAACATGATCTATTAAATCAAAGGGGCACGCTATATCGGTGGTGTTCCCTCTCCCAAAGTCGAAACACTTACGCATGTGTCGGCCTAACTTTGATACTTCCTGAAACTTGGTTTTGGCGTATAGCACTTTGTCACAATTTGTTACACCTCACATTCTTTTAGAAGTGAAATCGCGCCTTCAATCGACTCAAAGCAACATTCATACCAAAGAAAGGAGTTTTACTTGTCGCTGAAGAAGCACATCATCTCCGTTAATACCTTCCATACATTGTTGTCTAACGTACTTTGTTGTCTCCGACATAGATTCTGAAAACATTCCCAAAACAACCCTTTTAATCACAATATAAACCAGTTTTGAAACAATCCTTTAATAACGTAAATGCTAACTTAACAAAAACAACTCAAAACCCCGAAAACAACAATGAAAAACAAACCAAACAAAAACACCCTATTTTTATTAATATAAGCAATTAGGCAATTACATAAACAAATATTTTTAAACTAATTATAAGTTACAGTCTATAATAGGTCAAGTGATAAAGTAAGTACAAAAAATCAACTTAAAAAATAAAAACCATCCAATAACAGATTTTTAGCCATGGTTTATCAAAAAAAAATTAAATAAATAAATATAATACCTTGATAGAAGAATTGAAGGTGACCAAAAAATACGAAATCGTAAATTTGTGTTACAAGATGGGTAAATCAAGCAAATTAGACGATGGGTAAATCAATTGAAGGTTTCGGTATAACTGAGTACCGTATGATTCGTATGAATTTGTGTTAGGGCAAAAAAATACCCATCGTCTCATCAATAGTCCATTAAGCCCATTGAAAATAAAAGGAGGAGTCCATTATACCCGTGGTTTTTTTAACCTTGAAATATAAGAGTCCATCAAGCCCATTGAAAATAAAAGGAGGAGTCCATGTAGCCCATTCTTTTTAAAAAAAGGGTCCAATTGACCCAAATGTTGACTGATGGGTATTATTTGCCACCTCTGGTTTTCCTTTTCCCCCTATTCACACACTTTTCTCTCCAATTACACACACTAATTTCACACAATTCACACACTGATTCCGTCAAATCGATACCCCATCAAATCGATGATGAAGATGAATCTATTGTAAGTTGATCTTGAAAATCTAAAATTGTTACTGCATATTTTGTTAATTTTATTTTACTAAATTAGTGTTTTATTTATTCGGTGCAATTAGAATAACTAAAATACTTATTGAGGTATTAGGTTATTTTTTGGTGATGCATTAGGTTATTATTGGAATGAATAATGTAGTAGTTGTTGTAAAGCAGTCATGGAGTACGTATTCATTTGTGGCACAAAAGATTCAACTAGGTCACATGTAGGGTGTATGACTTCTTGAAAAGTGATTGTGATTGTTTGTTTCTGACTGATGTAATAGATTTGTAACTGTGATGTAGTAGGTGTCCAGTTGGCTATATGACTGAATTAGTCTACGTGAGGTTGTATTATGTATCCAGATGTGTTTCTCTTCGTGGTTGTTTAAATGATGCACCTTGTGTTAAATTGTGATGCACTAGCTGCTTAATTCTTGTGTATAAGGCTGATATAGGTTACGTATAAGTTGTATTATGTGCGAAAATGTGTTTCTATTCTCTTTTGTATGAATGATGCACCTTGTTTTGAACTGTGATGCACTAGCTTCTTAATTCTTGTGTATAAGTCTGATATAGGCCAGATTCAGGTTGTATTTTGTAGTTTGTTTCATACGGTTTGTGTAAAGCAGTGATGCTGTAAGTGTTTAATTGTGTCATATAAGGTTCGACTAGGTAATTCCCCTTTTTTGAAATGGCTCGGGTTATTTGCTCCACTGTCATGTCATCTATTCTTGACCCACCAAACCCACTACCCGTGTGAGGATTCATTCGAAGTCGTTGACCGTCAAAGGAACCCTAGCAAGCAAGCACGGCGGCAGTTCGTGCAGTTCACACCTACTCCTCCTCAAATAAAAATAATAAAATATCATTGATTGATTGATTACTATATTCACTTCAACAATGTCCTCCGTTACATCTTCAACCTCAACCATCTTTCTTCATAAACTTAACCCCCGGATGCTTCATGAACCGGTCCATTAAGTCACCTTCTCTAGTTGATTTCGAAAAACAAAAGCTTTCATATATTTATGTTGTAATGTTTTAGGCGAATATGAGACTGGTGAAGCTGATACTATTAAAAATGATGATGATGTTTTTGTTACGTTTTTTCGTGAATTGTCATTTCGCGTGGTTTGGAAGCTTAATAAGCATAATGGGTTTTTTGTAAAGTAAATTAAAGTAAGGTTATGAAATGAAGAAATGGTGCTGGATTAATTGTTTACTTTTTTTACAGCCATTTTACGTGCTTCACAAAGCATCTACCTGTCAACAGCGTGTCAAGAAACCAGTTGAAATGAGTGGTAGAAAAGTTAAGGTTACTAGTGATGAAGGTGAAATGCAGGATGATCAGTTGCACGACAACTCGAGAATGAAAATTTTTCACAATGCCTGGGTGAAAATCGAATCGACCATCAAGGTTAACCTCTTCGCTTCTTGTTTGTAGGGATTAACAGTATTTATGAAGTCTCGTTTATACTAAATCTGACCCAAAAACAAAAAGCCTTTAAATTACATATCTTTTTAATTTCATTCTGATAATTTTATATTCTACATAATAGAAATAGTAACCGGCAGGCATGTTTTGTTTCTAAAACACTTACAAGGTTATCTTCGTAATTCAGCTTTATCGGACTTGGTTAATAAAACCAGACATATATATATTATCCCTTCCGTCACATAATGGTGTTAAACCTGTTCATTTGGTTTATTTACACTCGTCTTTATAAAAATATAAAGAAACGGCATCAATGCTGATGTATGTATTCGTTTTACAATGCAGGATATTTTGCACAACATCAATGTTGATGTATTCAATGAGGTAGATAGCTGGGTGCACAAATTATTTGATGCCATTTTTTCAAATGGCAAGCCTGATTCCAACAAAGCCACTTCTTCAAATCCCATTGTAACCGATGTTACAGCTAAACAAATTTTCACCGCCCTAGTGGTAATGAGTAAGTTCCTTTTAACATCAAGGTGTTTTAAGTTATCAAGTTTGTTACAAATTCCCGCCTTCATCTATGTGTGTATAATGAAAGTAGGTCTGTCGTTAATGATCGTGGTGATTTTATTTCTCTCATGGTTTATCTAAGGACTAAATATAACCACTCGCTAATTTGCAGACAACATGGAATTTGTTGATGATCTTCAGACATTTGCGGATAATTTTTTGTCAAGAGTGGAATAGGTGGTTGTTTGAGAAGTTTGCTTAGGCAGATTTTGATCAGTAGCATTGATGTAAGCTTTGTTTGTGTCCTTTTTTATATAAATCCGTCTCTGTTATATATCTTGTTAGTAATAGTACGTCTTTTTACCTTCTTTTTTTAACAGGTGGCTGACATATCTATCTTAGCTTCTTGGTATATTGAGCACGATAATTATAAGCACCCGGTGGTTGTAATTATTGAAGATATGGATAGGTGCAGCGGATCTATACTTTCTGATTTCATACTCCTGTTGAGGTATAGTTTCTGATTTAACCCAAAAAAATCGCTAATATGCATTTTCTTTACCCAAAAAAAATGCTAATATGCATTTTACCATCACATGATTACTTTACTACTCCGTATTTACTAGAGGGGGGAAAACGTGTGGGTCGGACGGGTTGGGTGACAGTTCGAAATGGGGTCTTTATTTGGCTCAATACACTTGGGCGCGCTTTATTTGGCTTATTTAATACACATTTTTAGCCCAATAGTTTCTAAATTTTTGTATAATAGTTAGTATGTCAAACATGATTAAATAGTTTTTATTGTTCCAGTAATAGTCTAATATAATTTTAAACAAAGTTATATCATTTTAGTTTGAAGAGACGTTTAAGCTAACGGGTCCTATTGGACCACACCATTATTTGATTATTTGTTTGTAATTGCTGTAAAGAAGTGATGCAGTATGAGCTCATTTATTATAAATAAGGTTCGAGTAGGTCACGCACAGGGTGTTTTGCTTGTCGAAAAGTGGTTTTGTTTATATTTGTATGCATGATGCATTTGTCGTAAAGTAGTGATGTAGTACGAGCTCACTTATGGCACATAAGGTTCGATTATAGTCCTGTCAAGTATAATGTTTGTAGCACCGGACATGGTCTAAAAACATGCGTAAAAACTTTAATTATAGTTCTGTCAGTTGGGATCAGCACTTCAAAGCATTGAGTTTATGTGTACTACTGTATTTATATGATCCTTAAGCCTAAGCCCAAGCTTGAATGCATCGTTACTAGATAAATCTAAAATTAGTACAAAGGAATGGATGTGTGTGAATTGCTATGTATTACTGATGAATGATTAAGTAGTTCTGCTAATTCCATCGGAAACTACAAGGAATGATAATGGAAACAGGAAATATATGTTATATTCTAAATTAGTACGCACATATACCTTTTAGCTGTATGTAAAATTGTAAATGTATATAGCTGATTTTGCAGGTAGTTAATGGCAGTCGTAAAGCAAGCTGATGGCTCTTAGTGCTTGAACCAATTTGTTGGTAGAAATATTACATTACGATAATTTATCTATACTTCTCTTCTATTTTGGTGGATGACAAACATGTAACTTATAACACATACGTAAAGTGCGTTAAGTTACTCGTAATCAAAAATCATAAATTCCGCTCGCTTACTCGCTTCTCTCAATCTTTCGACGTCTATGTTTTCTTCAACAACAATTAAGTTGCACACGAGTAAAACACCTAAAGGTTATGAACAAACAAACTTTAATTTTGTTAAATGATCAAGAAATTTTTTATTTTTTCAACCTTACATTTTTTATAAAATGGGACAAAACATTTTTTTAAAAACATGTCACATAAATATTTTTTTGTTTGTATTATAAGAAATGTTTTATTTAATATAAATATTTTGAATTTAAATTTTTTACCCAAAATCGGCTAGAAAGTTCTAGAAAAACCTTCCCACAAAAAGACAAAAAAGGGAGTGTCTAAAAAATGGGTGGCCTCTTTAATTAATTAAGGGGACCGACCATAATTAAGGAGACCGCCCTTGTATAATTAAGAGAACCGTCCAAATAAAAAATTAATATTTTTTCTATAATTAGTGGATGTTTCCACAGATTTTTTTTACATCTTTGCATTACAGTTTTCGCAGGTCTAAAACTTCCTTTTGTCGCACACCCTTTTCATTTGATCACTTAGACTTATTTAAGTTTTTTTATAATGTGATCCAATCTTCATACATTGCAAGTGCAAGAGAGAAGAACTTTGTTTCGGTTATCATTGTTTGATACGATAGTTAAGTAGGTTAGTTTTGTGCTTCATGACAGGTCTTGTTACATTCATCAATGTTATAGATCGAGTCCATGTATTCGAAATTGTTGTAATAGTTAGATCATGATGATCTCATGGGTTTTTGGGTGTATGGATGTTAGATCTTGGTTGATCATAGGAAGTTTAGATAGATCGGTGTGATCAAAGTAGTGTCTAGTTGAAGTGAAGTTGTCAAGTGAGGTATAGAAAAGTTGTGAAGGGTAGTAAAGTCGTGAAGTGAAGTGAAGTGAAGTCGTGAAGTGAAGTGAAGTTGCGTGGTGAAAAGAAGTTGTGTAGTTGTGAAGTTGAGTTGTGAAGTCGTGAAAGTAAAAGGGTTTTGAAGAAGTTGTTGAAGTGCTCGTGATAGATTGGTTCTAGCTAAGATTAGAACTCGACATCTAACTTAATGTCAAAAATAGATATAAGCGAAAGTTGTGTACGGTTTTCTCCACCTAAAAGGAGCTTGTTGACTAGTGAAGTAACTCTCAAGTTGGGTACTCAGGGAGTGGAGTAGGCTGAAGAGGTGCTTCGTGACCGAACCACTATAAATCATCGTGTCCGGTTTGCATTTCCTTTTATTTATCTCTTTACTTTTGTGCTCACATTTATCGCTTTATACATATACTTGCAATTGTGTGTTGGTTTGTGTTTTTGTAAATCGATGTATTACTATGTGTATATAACTCGTATGAACACTCATCATATTGTGTCACACTTGATCGGTAATTTGAACTTTTCATACAAAAGGTCTCGATGGCTAGTAACGATCCTGAGACACGTGGATCAGAAGATGCGCAAGACACTTCAAGCCACTATGAGCTTGAATCTGCTATGGAACCTAATTGTTTAGCTGATACTTTATCAAGTTACCTCGAATCGTGTGAGCCCTTTTCTGTCACTGACTCGGAGTCTTCTAAAAATCCGGGTGCACAAAATATTTTTAAACCAGATGACCTTGTTGACCCTCTTAACTCAATCATCTTGAATGAATCCTTTGAGCTGAGAGATAATGTTGCACCAGGTAGTAGTAAAATCCATAAGATCAAACGTTCATCAACTCGAAGAAGTACCCGCAAGAGTTCAGCTAACCAGAAAACTGATGTCAATCTGACTGCAAAAAAACCAGGAGAACATCCGGAAAGAAGCCAATGCTAGATTTACTTGCTACTTTTGCAAGAGGAAAAAGAAGTAATTCGGCCCGACGAGCTCGTCCTTTTAATGAAAATTTTAAGCTTAATGGAGACCCAAATGTTGACGCAGCCGAATACTTAGAACTAAGAAACGAAGTAAGGGCTGCACACAATTCGCATGATGAATCTAAGACTTTAAACAAGGGTCTTTTTCTGAAATTAAAAGTGGAGACAGATGCTATAAATAATTGCCAAGTTAAAGGTTTGAATCAATCAGCTTTGAATTGAGGGAACAAAATGGAATGGAATCTCGATAGACCTTTTCTGACGGGGCAATTCCACCAGGAAGCTAAAACCGCTTCCTTCGAAACGAAGCCCAACTCACTCGATTTAGCAGGATCAGTGGGTATTCTTCATCTTTACCCTTTTCGCCAATGTTGTCTCTTTCATATATAAAAACTAACTAGCTGCACTTTCTGTATTATAGTTTGGAAATCGATAAGGTTATTGACTGCTATAATGCTTCTGTTCAGGTACCTCCAACTTTTTATTTTTAGTTTACATTATTGCCTTTGATATTTCGGGACTTTTTATCATTAAATTTCACTTTCATACATAGGACCTAATAAATATGTTTACGAACATTAACTCTTCTTACTTACGTTCGAGAATCCAAATACCTTAAATACCAACCTTTCAACTTGGACATATAATACTGGCAGTTTCCGAATTTGTACGGACCATTTTGGGGGGTTTTAGAGTAATGAAATACTTTACTTGAACTTCTGAGATGAGCCCTGACTGAGTACTGCACAACTATATTAACGTATTTGATGTTGCTACAGAATTTCATACTCGTATGATTTTTCCACTTTATGGTAGTCAATGAATAGTGTTGCTTTCTAGTTTCTACCACCTCTCATTAGGAACTCGTATTAGTAAATGGGATTTTGTAATATGCTTGACCCTTCTACTTGATAACACTTTTGCTGTCATCTGAAAACGTATATAACTTGAGAACCAAAACTTAGGATTTTTGGAATGATGGCTTTATTTACCTAATGTCTTCATATGTGCAGGAACTGATTGTAATTGGTAATCTTCTGTCTGCTTTAATTGGTATTGAGGGGCGATATATTACCATCAACAAAGTTCGTGGAAATGAGGACTTTTATAGCTTCCATCTTGATGGATCTATGGATTTGGCACTACAGGAATCGGCAAAGCGGATATTCCGATTGTGCAAGAGCTATCTGCTAATAAACAAGTTTGTTGAGTGGTTAATCATGCTTTTGCTGCTGCACTAAGGGCTCTCTTATTGGTAAGTTTATATGCTTAATAATAATAAGGGTTACAGATTATTGTATATGTTGCTGAATGTGCCAGAAGTTTTCTTTGTTGGAGTTCTTTGCAATCCTTAACCAACCAATGATTATATATTGATAAAGGTTTTGAAAGTTACAGGAGGTTGAATTAGAAGCTTCCACCTTATACAGCGATATAAATTGCAGCTATGAAACACTAGGTCCTAGTACTTCTAATAAGATTCTGGATATAAATTGCAGCTATGAAACACTAGGTCCTAGTACTTCTAATGAGATTCTGGATAGAGCGATGTTATCTTCAAAGCCCTCTGTTATTGTTGGGCTTTATGCAGAAAGCCGATGACGTGGAAACTTGGCTGTCAAAGATGTATCAGTGGAAACTAAGTGCTCAAATTCTGGAACCACTGAAAGCAACTTTTTTGTAAATGGGCGAGTCCTCATCTTACACTCATCGAAGAAAAGCAAGCAACCATTGGAGTCATAAAGAGCTGGGATGATGAGAGGATCTACTAATAAAGCAACATGATTTTAGTATTCGATTATTTTTTAAATAAGTATTATGTATATATTAAATCATTACCTACAATACATTGTATTGTTTTCCGGTGTAAAACATATAGCATTTATTACTAAACATCAATTTGATAGAATCTCATTATTCATGAAGTATCCTCGGTATGTTTTCTATTCATATTTAATGCATCATAGTTACTGCATCATGGTGTTATTGCTTAGTACATCATGATGCAGTAAAATAACAATGTGACTAGAAATAACTGGTTAGGTACATTCTATATCTAAAAGTAATGCAGTTGTAATAAAACA